>CM069132.1:132177600-132266101 GCA_035221665.1 Okamejei kenojei
ACGATATTGCATAACTCTCGTTGGAGAGAGGAGAATTTCTTTCATAGTAGGCATACCTTGAGGAGATTTCACTGCTATTCTCTTGTTCCTTTAAACTGACTCCTTTAGTCTGGAGAAGGGTCTCATCTGAAACGTCAACTATTGGTTTCCTCCAGAGATGCTGTGTGACCGCTGAGTTCTCTAGCATTTTGTATCTAACTTCGTGCAACACAAACATTGTGGTTTCCTTTATGTCCTGTAAAGTAGTAGCAAAAAACTTCCCTACTCCATTCTCCAACCATTTTTAATAAGGCCAATTCAATTGCCTAACCAGTTTGCTGCAAACTGCTTGCTGATTTTCTCGTGTGTTATTTACATGAGACACAGGGTTCCTCCAGCAGAATAACTTTCTGTTGGCCCTTTCATTTAATCAATATTCTGTCATTTATTCTTTGTTACCAAATAGATGCGTTGCCCATTCTATGAAACAATTGATACCTTTTGCAGACATTTGCCTTTCTCACAACTTTTTTTCCCACCTCCACTCTATCTATTGCTCCACAATGCCTTCATCTAAGTAATTAATATAAATTTGTAAGTAGTTTTGGACTCAGGTAGTAATAGCTTGTCAACTCTAAAATGGCTCATTTACCCAGTTGGTTGTTTTTTGTTGGTAATCTGTGTGCTGCTAAAATATTATTCCAAAAAAACACTATTGCCTTCTCACAATAAACTTTTATGTGGGGTACTTTATGTATGTTGTTTTGGGGGGATAAATATAATTCCTCATTAAGCATTCCACTTCCCACTCTTCTTGTTCTACTCAAAGCTATCTATTGTCCATGTATTTCAGTTGAGAGGCCATTTTGGGGAGATGGTTGTGATCACAAACTCTTTAGATTTTAAGATAGTTACAGAATAAGAAATCCGTCTGGCCCTTGGTGGAAAGACTATATTGGAGGAGGGTAAATTATTAGGCAGGAAATCTGGAGAAGAAATACAGATGCAGCTATTAATGGGTAAGACCCCATCAGATCTTGTGGGAGTCAGTTCAAGGCCGTTTCAACAAATTTCAAAAAAAAGATGGTGCGGGGCGCAGTCGTGGTAAATAGCTCCACGGAGATTGTTGTGGTTTTTTTTTACTATTATGTTTATTTTAATATCTTTCTTACTGCTAACACATCCAGCACTACCACTATATGATTGTTAAAACACTTTTAAATGTAAACTTTGGGTGACCCAGGGTTTTTTAGACACTTTATCACCGATCCAGATGGGCCGCGCAGAGATCATAAGAGGCAAAGCTGCGTGGGCAAAAAAATGGGAGCACTCTGGAAAAACTGTGGAAAAAAACATCGATTGTAAGCGCGGCAATGTAGGGGAGTGAGGGCTCAAGCTACCATCCATCTATGCCCACATTTTTTGCTAATGGCCAGTCCCTGGGAAAGCAAGTTGGAGTGATCTCAGCGGCGAAGGGGGATTAGATTCCAGCGAGACACAAGAACTGCAAATATTTTGTCTGATGGAGAATGGCTGACCCCGCTGATGCCGGATCAGTAATATGCCATCTGGTCCTCTGTTTTTCATGCGGAGGAGAATCGGAAGAATCTGGAAATCCTAGGGTGGAGGAGGTTTGCTTCATGTCCAACAGCATACTGATTCCAGAAACCAGGGGCCCACAGTCTTTAGAATAAAGGGGAGGTCATTAGACTGAGGTTGAGGAAATACCTTTTTACCAGAGAGTTGTGGAATTTATGTATACTCCTTGCCACAGAGGGAATGGAGGCCAAATCACTGGATGGATTTAAGAGGAGAGTTGGACTAGAGCTCTAGGGGCTAGTGAGTCAAGGGACATTGGGGAGAAGGCAGGCACGGGTTTTTGATAGCGGATGTCAGCCATGATACAATGTATGACGGTGCTGGCTTGAAGGGAGAATGGCTTCCTCTGACACCTATTTTTCGATGTTTCTCTGGTGCATCCTTATGAATATTAAGACGCTTTCTCGTACCTACTCGCCAGACCTGGGGCTCTGATCAAATCTTCATGCCATACATTCTACTACCCTGGAGTTCAGCTCAGTCATCATCACAGCGTCTACATACCACTGCATGCGGGACCACCGACCACGGCACTATGGTCCTAACGATGTGTTATGTCGGCATCAGAACAAGCATTGGACATGGCCATTTGGTGGTGCGGGGCAGATTTTATAAGGCTAACTCAAAAAATAGTTAGCTAGCTCTCTGCCAACCACATCACATGTGTCTCCGGGGGAAAGAACTTGGACTACTGTTACACATCGTTCAGGAAAGGATACAAAGGCCGTCTTTCGCCCCACCTTTTGAAAATATGGCCACGCCGCAATTTCCCCTGCTGCTTCGTATAAAGTAAAGGGTAGTACAGGAAGCGGCAGTGAGCAGGGACGTAAAGCGGTGGGCTGACCATTCAGTTGCCATACTACAGGGGATGCCACTGAGTGTGTCGACTGGAATATGTTGCAAATTCAAAGTTCCAGAGACGTCAGTGTGTTTGCGGATAGCTGTTACGGACTTCATATAACAATAGTTGACAACAGCATCCCCGCGGTAAGGGTTAGCCTCTTTGTATTCAAAAACCTTGGGGTGAGGCAGGTCATTCACGTTTGCTTTGAATGCTCGCACCGCTGTTTACAAAACTCCGGCTGTCATACGGCCAACAATGGAGGACTACAAGGCAGAGTTCCTACAGATTGCAAAGGGCGGTGAAGGACGCAAAAAGGAGGTACAGGGACAAATGGAGTCGCAGATGGAGCAGCGATGACACCATACGCCTGTGCAGGGACTACAGACTATAACTAAACTACCAGAGCATCCCCCCCTTCAACCGGGAGTGACAGCGCCTCCTTAGCTGATGACCTGAACTCTTTTCTAACGCACGATTTGAGGCGGGCAACAAACACCCCCTAGTTCGCCGGTTAACAACAACATCGTCAGCGCGTGGCTCGCGAGGCCTGAAGTGAGGCACACCACTGGGGATTGTGCACACATCCTCGGTGTCCGAGCACAACGTGAAGGAGGGCTCTGACGCGTGTGAACATGAGGAAAGTTGTAGGCCCACATGGTATATCAAGGCGAGTACTAAAGTCTTGTGCTAATCAGCTAGCTCCAGTGTTCTCCACAATATTCAACCTCTCCCTGGCTCTGCCTGCTTCAAGAGATCCACTATTGTACCAGTGCCTAATGGGCCTGTCCCACTTAGGCGACTTTTTAGGCGTCTGCAGGAGGTTTAAGGGACAGAGGTTTCGGGGTAACGTGAGGGGGAACTTCTTTACTCAGAGGGTGGTGGCTGTGTGGAATCAGCTTCCAGCAGAAGTGGTGGAGGCAGGATCGATTTTAACATTTAAGAGTAAAGTGGATAGGTATATGGACGTGAAGGGAATGGAGGGGTATGGTCTGAGTGCGGTAGATGGGACTAGGGGGCAAACAAATGGTCGGCACGGACTGGAAGGGCCGAGAGGGCCTGTTTCTGTGCTGTAATTGTTATATGCTTATATGGTTATATGCAGGAGACTATGCAGTTGCCACATGTTCGCGGGTGGTTGCCGGGAGTCTCCTTCATGGTTGTGAGGAGTTCCCGCATTCTGGGGACTGGTTGTGGCCTCATTATTGTCGCGGTGAATTTTTTCAAAGTTGAAAAATTAGCGGCGACTAGAAAGTTGCCGCCATGGAATAGTAGCGAGAATTCTCAATCCGTAGGTGGGTTGCCAGGAGGTCCTAATGGGTTGCCAGGAGGTTGAAGGTTCTCGGAGGTTCTCATAGGTTGTAGCCGGTGCTGACCGGTGAATCTCATTGGCTCATTGGGGAAAAAAAGGTAAGCAGTCGTTTTCAGAACCAAGGATAACCGACCGGTAATGTTAAATGTCCGCCGAGCTTCACAGCCGTGTATCTCTGGCTTCTTAAAAGTTGTCTCCACTCCTTCTCCCACCTTCTCCTCCTCCCTCCCCCCCCCCCTTCTTATAAAGGACTTACTGTACACTGTGCTTTAGTTCATCGCGGTGTGTGTCTGTTTCACCTTTGCTTTGCACCGTGAGAATTATTTAGACAGCGCTCCCCCCGTTTGCCTGTCCCCCGCCTGAATAACGGGCTGGTGAAGGAAGCGATGTGTTGGTGTGTGTGTGTGTGTTCCACACTGACAGTCGGCGTTCCAGTTGCCGGTTTTTCAGGCAACTACCGGCAACTTGATAGTCGCCGGCAGTCAGTCCGTTGAGAAATCGCCTATTCTGTTGGACAGGCCCATAAGAATACCTCTCCATCCTGCTTGAATGACTACTGACCGGTGGCCCTCACCTCAGTGGTCATGAAAAGCTTCAAGAGGCTACATCTGCCGCATCCTCCATCGCACCATGGATCCACTGCAGTTCGCATACCGTCCAAACAGATCCATGGTTGATGCGGTCTCCCAGGTTTTGCACACCACTCTCTCTCACCTTGACAGCCAGAAGGGGGGCTATGTGAGGATGCTGTTCATTGACTTCAGTTCAGATTTCAACACCATAGTCCCCACCAGACTTGCTGATAAGCTGCTGGAACTGGGACTGAACACTCCCCTGTGTGCCTGGGTCCTGGACTTTCCGACCACCAGGCCCCAGGTGGTCAAGATGGGGAGACAAACCTCCAACCCCCTCACCCTGAACACAGGATCTCCCCAGGGTTGCATCCTCAGCCCCCTACTGTACTCCCTGAACACACATGACTGTGTGGCCAGGTTCAGCTCCAACTCCATCATCAAGTTTGCTGATGACACAGTGGGGGTGGGCCTGATTTCCGATAACGATGAGAAGGCGTACCTGGAGGAGGTGGCTGACCTGGCACTCTGGTGTCAGGACAACAGCCTCCTCTTGAATGTCACTAAAACTAAGGAGCGGATTGTAGACTTTAGTAGGGCACAACAGACATCAAGCAGGAAATTAGGAATGCCTAAAGGGGCCATGAAATCTCTGTGGTGAGAAGGGTCGCGAAGCATTTAATACATCCATTAAAAACAAGCGGGTAACTATGCAGAGGTCTGGACCATTCAAGGATAAAGGATGGAATCTATGCCTATACAAGATAGAACATAGACCAGTTCAGTACAGGAATGGAGAACGGTCTCTACTCGAAATGTCACCCATTCCTTCTCTCCAGAAATGTCTATCCCGCTGAGTTACTCCAGCATTTTTTGGCTATCTACAGGAATGGGCCCTTCGGCCCACAATGTTTGTGCAGACAGTGAGATCATTCTGGGGACAAGTAATATACTAGAGCATTTTCAGATCACGAAGGAAGTGGTGTTGGGTCTCTTAAAGAAAACTATAAACTTAGTTAAAATTTGAAAACTAAGGTGGATAAGTCTCCATGGCATGATATGATTTATGAGATCTATCCCAGGTTAATAAGAGAGAACATAGGAGCCTTGATGAAGATCTTTGCTTTTTCTATAGCCATAGACGAAGTCCTGGAGGAACTAAAGCATAAGCAATGTTGTTCCTTGTTTAAGAAAAAAAATAGCAAAATAATACAGAGATAATAAATCATTGAGCCTCACAACAGGGCGTGAGAAGCTATTGGAGCAGATTATTAGGCTAGGATGTATACAAATTTGGAAAATAATTGTGCCAATTAGGACAGCCAGCATGGCTTTTTGTGTGGGCAGATCATCTCTTACAACTTGAATGAGATTTTAGAGGAGGTGAGGGTTAATTGTGATTAAGGTTATTGATGAGCGTAGGGAAGTGGATGTTGACAGCATGGAATTTGGTAAGACACTTAACAAGGTCTGAATTAGAAAATGAAGATTGCATTTGAAGCCTGGTGATTTGATTGTTTGAATTTAGAATTGGCTTATCCATTGAAGACAGAGGGGAGTGATGGAGATATGTTATTTTGACTGCAGGTCTGTTACCAGTGGAGTTTCACTGGGATCAATGCTGGGACCTGTTTATGACATATGTAACATGGATTAAAAAAAAGTAGATGGATTCTTAAGTTTTCTGATAACATAAAAGTTGGGGTGGAATTGTGGACAGTTGGAACTGGACAGTGTAACATAACATAACATAACAAATACTTTATTAATCCCCTTATTCAGGGGAAATTCAGATGTCCTTGCAGCACACTAATAAAAATATAACATAGCATTAAAGAAATTTAACATTAATACATAAAAACATCCCTCCACAATGGTTCCCACTGTGAGGGAAGGCACAAAGTCCAGTTCCCATCCCCATGTCCACCCAAAGTAGTTGGGCCTATTGAGGCCTCCACAATCGCCGCTACAGAGGCCCGATGTTCCTGGCTGTTCTCACCGGGTGATGGCGTCAGTAGACCCTCTCAGCGGCTTGGGCTGTTAAAGGATACAGCAGGATATAAATCAATTAGGTATATGGGTGGAGAAATAGCAGATGATTTTTAATCTAGGAGAATGTGAGATGTTGCACTTTCTGAGGTCAAATGTAAGGGGAATGTATACATTTAATGGCAGAACAGTAAAGGAATCTTTGGGTAGCTCACTGAAAATAACAACACCAGATAAAGTAGTGGTGAAGAAGCCATATGTTATGAAAGTGGTTATGTTTTATGCTTGTAGCTAAATTTTGGGACGATTGAGACAGGATCATGAGTTCAAATCTCGTCCAGTACCATTGTCCCCTTAGCTTCATTTCCCCCAACAAAGCATTGCACAATGACTTCAACTCCCTAAACCTCTCTTAATATCATTCTTGGTAACCTATTGACACATTGATATTGATAATCCGCCTCACCTGGGGAAACTACTTACAACCAGCGTGATCACTCAAGTTTCAGTACAGTTTGAGTTATTGTCACGTGTACCGAGGAACAGTGAAAAGCTTTTATTGCATGGTAACCAGTCAGCAGAAAGACAATACATAATTACAATCAATCCAGATTAAATGCTGACATCAATAAATTGGTGGGATCGGTGGGATGTGGGGGGTGCATGCTTCCCAACTCAATCACTTTAATTACATTTCCCACTCATTCCCAACCCCAGCAGTGAAATACAATAGCTTGTGTCCAACTGCAGATTAAGAAGGTACACAAAAGGCTGAAGAAAATGAAGGAGATAGGCGACGTTTCGGGTCGAGACGGGTCGCCTATCTCCTTCGTTCCTTAGATGCTGCTGCACCCGCTGAGTTTCTCCAGCCTTTTGTGTACCCTCGATTCTCCAGCATCTGCAGTTCCTTCTTTAGCAGATTAAGATGAACAGGACCTGCCAATAAAATTAGTCTTGGTCCGCTTACTTGGTATTCAGCTATTAATTACACAACAATGAACAAGAGGCTGAACATTTGTCTTGCTTTTCACTTTGCCTTCTGCTTGGCTTGCATTTCCCATCAATTAATTCACATGTTCTCATTCCACTATTGTTCCATCATGTGATACAGGGGACAGTTTGTGAAGTGCTTCTTTTCTTGACTTTGCATCAGCAAACTACCTTTTCAAGGTAATTCTTCAAAGGAAAGAAAGAGCTTTTTATTTAGTTTAGTAGATACAGCGCGGAAACAGGCTCTTTGGCCCACCGATTCCGCACCGACCAGCGATCCCCACATATTAACACTATTCTACTACTCGGGGCAATTTTACACATACACCAAGCCAATTAACCTACATACCTGTGCGTCTTGGGAGTGTGGGAGGAAACCGAAGATCTCGGAGAAAACACACAAAATCACGGGAGAACGTACAAACTCCGTACAGACTGCACCCTTAATTGGGATTGAACCCGGGTCTCACGGCACTGTCAGGCAGCAACTCTACTGCTGTGCCACTGTACATGAATCTCCCTGTACTTGAAATCTTCCTTTAAAATCCACAGGATACCCTTCAATGCTCATTGCACCTGAGGTATTACACCATGCTATATAATTGCTAGCTCTTTTCTTTTCCCGGAAGAGTGTTTTGTGCACTACCTTACTACTCGGAAGCATGTGTGTAAGCCAGCAATTTGTGTTTTCACAAGTTAAGTCCAAAATAGCTTGATGCAGCTTAACATAATGCATTGTAAGGATAACCTTTGCTTGGTTCAGTATTTCTGTAAATCATGATTAAAAACAGCCCATTTGCAAATTCGCTCGATTACAGGTCATTTAACTTGAGTATTAACTATCCGATTCACAAATAAACCAGACCTGTTGGACAACAGTGGATGTGCTTTACTGTGCCATTCTGAGTTATGAGACTTGGAAGGTCAATGTTAATTGTTGAAGTAATCAATCACCTAAGGCAATAATGCTACACTGATCCTCCCTCATTGTAAGGAAGGGGAAACATTGGGCAGTGGCAATGAGCATTGAAGGGTATCCTGTGGATTTTAAAGGAAGATTTCAAGTACAGGGAGATTCATGTAAAAATCACAGTCAGATGGTACAAAGTATTAGAGAAACCCATGGAGCAATTGGTGAAAAATCATTGGAACCCAATATCCCACAGCCAAGGATTTTAAATGAAGCGACTGCAGAAATAATGGATACATTATTTGATTGTTTTCAAAACATAATAATTTTAGGGCAGGTAGCGGAAGGGAATAAGAGAGAAGGCAGATAAATAGGCCAGTTAGTTTAATTTCTATCGTTGGCAGATGTAGAGGTCAATAATAAAAGAGAAAATAACTCATCATTTATGAAAGAGAATATGATCAAACCTTTTCAACATGCTTTGATGAAAGGTAAATCGTCTGACATATTTACTCTTTTTCTTAGAATGTGACAAGGAAAGTTGATAGTCATAGAAATGTATATCATGGAAATAGGCCATAGGCCCAACTCATCTATGCCAATTGGTGGGCACGTTTCCATTCTAATCCCATCTCCCAGTCCTTGGTACATAGCCTTGGATGCCCCACTTCTGAAATGCTGTCCACAATCCAGATTCATACTCAGGCAGACATTCCAGCCACTTATCTCTCTCTTTCATTTCCCCTTTAAACCTTTTCTCCCTTACCCATTACCCTCCATGTGCTCTAATTTTATTTATCTCTGATGTGAAGAATAATTTTCTACAGTCTACCCCTTCTACAGCCCTCATAACTGTATATGTGTTATACATGTCCCCTTTTAATCTTCTCCAATCAAAGCAGAATAGATGCAGCTTCTCCAGTCTCTCCTCAACTGTTTCAGACCAGGCAATATCCTATTGAGTCTCTTCTACAACCTCTCCAGCACTATCACATCCTTCCGATTCCTTGGTGACCAGAAGTGCATACAGTATTTCAACTGAGGTCTGACCAAGATTTCACAACGTTGGAGATAAAGCCCCTGTCTCACTTGGGCGACCTAAACAGCAACCTCTAGCGACCTTGCCCGCAACCCATGGTCGCTGCAAGGTCGCCTCGAGGTCACAGGATGTTTTGGTCACTCGCCTGGAAGGTCTCGAGCTGGATCGACCAGCCGCGATGAAACCGCGAGCTGGATCGACCGAAGCGTGAACTGCAGCTACAGACCGCACACACACACACAAACACATCGCAAAGGTGGGGGCCATGGAGAGTGGAGGAACGCTGTCTGCGCAATGAGGAGGAAGGTAAACGGCTGCCACAGAGCACGGTAAGTCTTTTAGAGAGCGCGGGGGGGGGGGGGGGGGGGAGAGAAGGAGTGAGAAGGAGAGAGAAGGAGAGAGTCGGGAGACCCGGATGGTAGTTTGCCTCCCTGGTTCCAGGGTCTCACATGTGTCGGAACGTGTCCAAAAGATTCTGAAAGGGGAGGGAGAACAGCCTTTTCGGTGCAATGAAAAGAAGTGGCTGACAGCGACCATTCGCCATCCTGACTGTTTTGTTCCCGATAGGTACCAATGATATAGGCAGAAAATGAGACGAGGTCCTGAAGGAAGAATTTAGGGAGTTGGGGGGAAAGTTAAGGAGAAGGACCAAAAGGGTAACGATTTCAGGATTACTGCCTGTGCTGCGTGACAGTGAGAGTAGGAATGAAATGAGGTGGAGGATAAATGTGCGGCTGAGAGACTGGTGCAGTGGGCAGGGATTCAAGTTTCTTGATCACTGGGACCTCTTTTGGGGAAGTCATGATCTGTACAAAAAGGATGGGTTGCACTTGAACCCGAGGGGGACCAATATTCTGGCAGGGAGATTTGCAAAGGCTACTGGGGAGACTTTAAACTAGAAAGGCTGGGGGGAGGGTCTCGGGTAGAGGGGGCTAGGGGACAGGGTGTGGGGCAAGAGGCAGAGAAGGGAAGCACTCGGACGCAAAATGTAGGCGAGAAAGAGGAAAAAGATAATAGACAGAGAATAAGGGATAGTGGGTTTCTAAAATGTGTATATTTTAATGCTATGAGCATTGTAAGAAAGGTGGATGAACTTAGAGCCTGGATTGACACCTGGAAATATGATGTGTGGCAATCAGTGAAACACGGTTACAGGAGGGCTGTGATTGGAAACTAAATATTCCAGGATTTCGTTGCTTCAGGTGTGGTAGAATTGGACGGACCAGAGGTGGAGGTGTTGCCTTGCTTGTCAGAGAGGATATTACAGCAGTGCTTTGGCAGGATAGATTAGGGAGGCTATTTGGGTGGAACTGAGAAGTGGGAACGGTGTAGCAACACTTTTAGGGGTGTATTATAGACCGCCAAATGGGGTGCGAGAATTGGAAGAGCAAATATGTAAGGAGATAGCAGATATTAGTAGTAAGCACAAGGTAGTGATTGTGGGAGATTTCAATTTTCCAAAAATAGACTGGGAAACACATTCTGTAATGGGCTGGATGGTTTGGAGTTTGTAAAATGTGTGCAGGATAGTTTTTTTGCAGCAGTACATAGAGGTATCGACCAGAGAAGGGGCAGTGCTGGACCTCCTGTTAGGAAATGATGCAGGTCAGGTGACGGAGGTATGCGTTGGTGAGCACTTTGGGACCAGTGATCACAATACCATTAAGTTTCAATATAATTATGGAGAGAATCAGAACTGGACCTAGGGTGGAGATTTTTGATTGGAGAAAGGCTAACTTTGAGGGAATGCGTAAGGATTTAAAAGGAGTGAATTGGGACACTTTGTTTTATGGGAAGGATGTAGAAGAGAAATGGAGGACATTTAAAGGGGAAATTGTAAGAGTACAGAATCTTTATGTCCCTGTTAGGTTGAAGGGAAATAGTAAAAATTGGACAGAGCCATGGTTTTCAAGGGAAATTGGACACGTTTTGAAAAAAGAGAGATATCTACAATAATTAAAGGAGGCATGGAGTAAATGAGGTACTAGAGGAGTATAAAGAATATAAAAAGAATCTTAAGAAAGAAATTAGGAACGCTAAAAGAAGATATGAGGTTGCTTTGGCAAGAAAGGTGAAAGTAAATCCAAAGGGTTTCTACAGCTATATTAATAGCAAAAGTATAACGAGGGATAAAATTGGACCATTAGAGAGCCAGAATGGACAGCTATCTGCAGAGCCAAAAGAGATGGGGGAGATATTGAACAATTTATTTTCTTCGGTATTCACCAAGGAGAAGGATATTGAACTCTGTGAGGTAAGGGGAAAAAGTAGCTATGGAAACCATGAGCTTCAAAGAGGACGAAGTACTGACACTTTGAAAAATATAAAAGTGGATAAGTCTCCAGGTCCTGACAGGATATTTCCTAGGACATTGAAGGAATTTAGTGTAGAAATAGCAGGGGCTATGACAGAAATATTTCAAATGTCATTAGAAATGGGAATAGTGCCGGAGAATTGGCGTACTGCACATGTTCTATTGTTTAAAAAGGGTTCAAAGCATAAACCTAGCAATTATAGACTTGGTAGTTTGACGTCAGTGGTGGGCAAATTAATGGAAAGGATACTTAGAGATAATATATATAAGCATCTGGATAAACAGGGTCTGATCAGGAACAGTCAACATGGATTTGTGCCTGGAAGGTCATGTTTGACAAACCTTCTTGAATTTTTTGAAGCGGTTACTAGGGAAATTGATGAGGGTAAAGCAGTAGATGTTGTCTATATGGATTTCAGTAAGGCCTTTGACAAGGTTCCCCATGGAAGGTTGGTTAAGAAGGTTCAATCTTTGGGTGTTAATGGCGGAGTAGCAAGATGGATTCAACAGTGGCTGAATGGGAGATGTCAGAGAGTAGGGCGGATGGCTGTTTGTCAGGTTGGAAGCCGGTGACCAGTGGGTTGCCTCAGGGATCTGTGTTGGGTCCACTGTTGTTTGTCATGTACATCAATGATCTGGATGATGGGGCGGAAAATTGGATAAGTAAGTATGCAGATGATACTAAGATAGGTGGTGTTGTGGATAATGAATTAGATTTTCAAAGTCTACAGAGAGATGTGGGCCATTTGTAAAAATGGGCTGAAAGATGGCAGATGGAGTTTAATGCTGATAAGTGTGAAGTGCTACATCATGGCAGGACAAATCAAAATAGGACGTACATGGTAAATGGTAGGGAATTGAGGAATGCTGTGGAACAGAGAGATCTAGGAATAACTGTGCATAGTTCCCTGAAGGTGGAATCGCATGTAGATAGGGTGGTAAAGAAAGCCTTTGGTGTGCTGGCCTTTATAAATCAGAGCATTGAATATAGGAGTAGGGAAGTAATATTAAAATTGTACTAGGCATTGGTAAGACCAATTCTGGAGTATGGTGTACAATTTTGGTCGCCTAATTATAGGAAGGATATCAACAAAATAGAGAGAGTACAGAGGAGATTTATTAGAATGTTGCCTGGGTTCCAGCAACTATGTTACAGAGAAAGGTTGAACAAGTTAGGTCTTTATTCTTTGGAGCGTAGAAGGTTAAGGGGGACTTGATTGAGGTCTTTAAAATGATGAAAGGGATAGACAGAGTTGACGTGGATAAGCTTTTCCCATTGAGGGTAGAGAAGATTCAAACAAGAAGGCATGGCATGAGAATTAAGGGACAGAAGTTTAGGGGTAACGTGAGGGGGAACTTCTTTACTCAGAGCGTGGTGGCTGTGTGGAATGAGCTTCTAGCAGAAGTGGTGGAGGCAGGATCGATTTTAACATTTAAAAGTAAAGTGGATCGGTATATGGACGGGAAGGGAATGGAGGGGTATGGTCTGAGTGCAGGTAGATGGGACTAGGGGAAAACAAATGGACGGCAAGGACTGGAAGGGCCGAGAGGGCCTGTGTCCGTGCTGTAATTGTTATATGTTATATGTTTTATATGTTAAGGAGAGAGAAGGAGAGAGAAGGAGAGAGTAGGGGAGAAAGAAGAGGGAGAGAAGGTGGGGTGAAGGAGTGGAGACAGTTTTAAGAAGTTTAATTAAGTTTAGCGGGCATTTTAACTACCGGTGGGTCTTCTACGTCATGAAACTCCAATGAACTAATCAAAATGGCCGGTCAGCGAAGGAGAAGGCCTTCGACTGCCTGTAAGTAAATAGCAACCCCACTCCACTGGCTCCGACCAAACGGCAACCTATTTTTAGTCGAGGCCGGTTTTAAACACGTTGGGGAAAAAAGTGTCAACCTCGATGAAGCCTTGACCACGCATAAACCACTTTCGACCATTAGGGAGAGTGACCAAAACCTCCTGCGACCTCATGGTGACCTTGCAGCGACCAAGGTTGCCAGAGGTTACTGTTTAGGTCGCCCAAGTGGGACAGGGGCTTAACTGAATTTCATTGTCCTATCTGGGACACATGACAATAAAACTTCTTGACTTTACTCTTACTTCTGCATTTCATGTGCCGATTGAAGGGCATGCTGTGAAGTGCCTGTTGTGTTTCTGCAATGGGTTATCATTACATTGAATGATTAGGAAACAATCTGGATCTCATAGACTAATATGAGATCATGCTCTTTAGTAAGAGGAATCAAACAGTGGACTATTATTTAACTGGAGGGAGACAATAAATGAGTTAACTTTAGAGGGATCATACATGAATCACTGAATGTTAGTAGGAAGGTTGAACAAAAGGAAAAAGACTGTTGGTATTTATTGCAAAGAGTTCACAATAGTAAAAAAAGGGAGTTAGGCAGGAACTAGGTAAAGCTACGTGCAGAATACAGTGGAAGGTTTTGGTTCCCCTACCTACAACAGGGTACAGTAACATTGGTGATAGACACAAAGTGCTGGAATAACTCAACGGATCAGGCAGGAAAATGATGGGTGACATTTTGGGTCGGAACCCTTCTTCAGACTGAAAGTTAGAGGGGAAAGAACTTGAGGTAAGAAAAAGGAACATTGGAGTCAGTGCACAGGAGATTCAGTAAGCTAATGTCTGGGATGAAAGGGCTGTTGTGTCAGGAGTTGATAAACAGTTTGTGATGGTATTCCTTAAAGTTTAGAAGAATGAGGGGTTACTTTATTCAAACATGTAAAATCCTAAAGAGACTTGGTACATTTTGAGATGCTTTTACTTGAGAGGTTTCTTCCCAGCTGCTATCAGACAACTCAACCATCCTATCACCTACTAGAGAGCGGTCCTGACCTATTATCTACCTCATTGGAGACCCTCAGACTATCTTTAATTGGAGTTTACTGGACTTTATATTGCACTAAACATTATTGCTTTTATCCTGTATCCGTACACTGTGGACAGCTTGATTGTAATCATGTATAGTCTTTCCATTGGCTGGATAGCATGCAACAACATAGCTTTTCGCTGTACCTCGGTACATATGACAATAGACTAAACTAAGGTAAACAAACATTCTGACATGGCTACAAAATAAGGTGCTGGTCATTTAAAATAAGGTATATTTCGAATTCTCTTCTATCAGATGGTAGGATATCTTTGGAAATATCTGCCGCAGAGGGTGAATCATTTGATAGGCTTAAAATGGAAATAGACAAATCCCTGGATAAAAGGGAGTTCCGTTCCTTGAAGCTGTTCACAATGTAAACAGTTCACAAGCTGGATCAGCCGCCTGGCACTATATTTAAATGAAACTAAAAGCTTTTGCCAACCAAGGACAATGTGTAGTTAAGCTAAGGTTAAACACAACCATTCAGATATTGCCACAAACCAAGATCCCACATAGCAGACGATGCCCACAGTCTCACAGCAACTGGTAAATTCATTCCACCCATCTACCAAATGCTCATTTGGGTGTTTGGATTATATATAGATCAGGAGTTCATGATAGACACAAAATGCTGGAGTCACTCAGTGAGTGAGGCAGTATCTCTGGAGAGAAGGAATGGGCGACGTTTCGGGTCAAGACCCTTCTTCAGACGGATGTCAGGGGAGGAGGTGGGACAAAGATAGAATGCAGTCAGAGACAGTAAGACTATTGGGAGAACTGGGAAGGTAGGAGGCCAGTTCGTTGGCTATATTTAAGAGGGAATTAGATGTGTTCCTTGTGTCTAAATGGATCAGGGGGTATGGAGAGAAGGCAGGTAAGGGATACTGAGTTGGATGATCAGCCATGATCATATTGAATGGCGGTGCAGGCTCGAAGGGCCGAAAGGCCTGCTCCTGCACCTAATTTCTATGTTTCTATGTTTCTATCCAAGCAAAATATGAAGAAGGGTCTAGACCCGAAACATTGCCTATTCCTTCGCTCCATTCGAATGCAGCAAACTAGAAGACCATAACTTTAGCAATTACCTGTTGATAGAACTTTGATACAGTACTTGAAGTATTTGTTGAATATGGATTCTGCATGAACGAAGGAAATCATAGTACAGAGGCCCAGGAGCGGTTGCAGTGGGAGGAGCGACGTCCGACCTGTAAGTTTAGAAACTCTATCGCGGGGCTTGTTTCCACAGAGGCCCAGGAGCGGTTGCAGCGGGAGGAGCGAAAATCCGTAACGTTCCAGTCACAGCTCGCAGTTCGCAACAAGTGGGCTTGAGGAAGCCGCTGATTGGTGGAAGACGACTCGAGGGAGTAGCTGATTGGCAGTCAGATCCCTGCTGATTTCTATCAGCTAAAATCCTTGCTTTGTATTGTATTGTATCCAGGGTAAGGGGGAGGATGAGTGCCAGGGCAGTTTACTGTTCTGGATGTCAGATGTGGGAGGTCATGCAGTCAGATAGCTTTCCAGACATCCACATCTGCGCCAGGTGCGTCAAGATGGCGCTCCAAATGGACCGTATTCGGTACCTGGAGCAGCAGCTCGATAACCTCCATCTGGTCAGGGAGAGTGAGGAAGCCATAGAGAGGAGCTACAGACAGGTGGTCACTCCAAAACCACAGGAAGCAGAAAAGTGGGTCACAGTTAGGAGAGGCAAGGGGCAGAGGCAGGGACTAGAGAGTACCCCGGTGGCTGTACACCATGGCAATAAGTACTCCTGTTTGAGTACTGATGGGGGGCACAGCCTACCTGGGGGTAGCAACAGCGACCGGGCATCCGGTACAAAGACCGGCCCTGTTGCTCAGAAGGGTAAGGAAAAGAAGAGGAGGGCAGCAGTAATAGGGGACTCTATAGTTAGGGGGTCAGATAGGCGATTCTGTGGACGCAGTCAGGAGACCCGGATGGTAGTTTGCCTCCCTGGTGCCAGGGTCCAGGATGTGGCTGAACGTGTCCAAGATATCTTGAAATGGGAGGGAGAGGAGCCAGAGGTTGTGGTACATATAGGTACCAATGACATAGGTAGAAAAAGAGAGGAGGTCCTGAAAGGAGAATTTAGGGAGTTAGGAAAAGTGTTAAGGAGAAGGACCGCAAAGGTAACAATCTCAGGATTACTGCCTGTGCCACGCGACAGTGAGAGTAGGAATGGAGCAAGATGGAGGATAAATGCGTGGCTAAATGACTGGTGCAGAGCGCAGAGATTCAAGTTCCTGGATCATTGGGACCTCTTTTGGGGAAGGTGTGACCTGTACAAAAAGGACGGGTTGCACTTGAACCCGAGGGGAACCAATATCCAGGGATATCCAATATTCAGGAAGGACAGACAGAGAGGAAAAGGAGGTGGGGTAGCGTTGCTGGTTAGAGCGGAGATTAACGCAATAGAAAGGAATGACATTAGCTTGGAGGATGTGGATTCGATATGGGTGGAGCTGCGAAAACGCTCCACCCATATCGATGGGGCAGAAAACGCTAGTGGGTGTTGTGTACAGGCCACCTAACAGTAGTAGTGGAGTTGGGGATGGCATCAAACAAGAAATTAGAAATGCATGCAACGAAGGTAAAACCGTTATAATGGGTGACTTTAATCTACATATAGATTGGGTGAATCAAATTGGCAGGGGTGCTGAGGAAGAGGATTTCTTGGAATGTATGCGGGATAGTTTTCTAAACCAACATGTGGAGGAACCAACGAGAGAGCAGGCTATTCTAGACTGGATATTGAGTAATGAGGAAGGGTTAGTTAGCAACCTTGTTGTACGTGGCCCCTTGGGCAAGAGTGACCATAATATAGTTGAGTTCTACATTAGGATGGAGAGTGACATTGTTAATTCAGAAACACGGGTCCTGAACTTAAAGAAAGGTAATTTTGAGGGTATGAGACGTGAATTGGCCAAGATGGACTGGCAATTGATTCTTGAAGGGTTGACGGTGGATATGCAATGGAAGGCATTTAAAGACTGCATGGATGAACGACAACAATTGTTCATCCCAGTATGGCAAAAGAATAAATCAGGGGAGGTGGCGCATCCGTGGATAACGAGGGAAATCAGGGATAGTATCAAAGAAAAAGATGAAGCGTACAAATTAGCCAGAAAATGCAGCCTACCAGAGGTCTGGGAGAAATTCAGAGACCAACAGAGGAGGACAAAGGGCTTAATTAGGAAAGGGAAAATGGAGTATGAAAGAAAACTGGCAGGAAACATAAAAACTGACTGCAAAAGTTTTTATCGATATGTGAAGCGCAAAAGATTAGTTAAAACAAATGTAGGTCCCTTGCAGTCAGAAACGGGTGAATTGATCATGGGGAACAAGGACATGGCAGACCAATTGAATAACTACTTTGGTTCTGTCTTCACTTCTATCTTCACTAAAGGCCGATAAATCCCCAGGGCCAGATAGGCTGCATCCCAGGGTACTTAAGGAAGTAGCCCCAGAAATAGCAGATGCCTTAGTGATAATTTTTCAAAACTCTTTAGATTCTGGAGTAGTTCCTGAGGATTGGAGGGTAGCTAATGTAGCTATTCACAAGCTGGACATAGCTTGTCATCAGCTAGACATCAAATTCACTTCTGTAAACATAGAAACATAGAAATTAGGTGCAGGAGCAGGCCATTCGGCCCTTCGAGCCTGCACTGCCATTCAATATGATCATGGCTGATCATCCAACTCAGTATCCCTTACCTGCCTTCTCTCCATACCCCCTGATCCATTTAGACACAAGGAACACATCTAATTCCCTCTTAAATATAGCCAACGAACTGGCCTCCTACCTTCTGTGGCAGAGAATTCCAGAGATTCACCACTCTGTGTGAAAAATGTTTTTCTCATCTCGGCCCTAAAAGATTTCCCCCTTATCCTTAAACTGTGACACCTTGTCCTGGACTTCCCCAACATCGGGAAAATCTTCCTGCATCTGGAGTGTCCAACCCCTTAATGATTTGGTAAGTTTCTATAAGATCCCCCCACAATCTTCTAAATTCTAGCGAGTACAAGCCGAGTCTATCCAGTCTTTCTTCATATGAAAGTCCTGACATCCCAGGAATCAGTCTGGTGAACCTTCTCTGTACTCCCTCTATCACAAGAATGTTTTTCCTCAGATTTGGAGACCAAAACTGTACGCAATAGTCCAGGTGTGGTCTCACCAAGACCATGTACAACTGCAATAGAACCTCCCTACTCCTATACTCAAATCCTTTTGCTATGAATGCTAACATACTATTCGCTTTCTTCACTGTCTGCTACACCTGCATGCCTACTTTCAATGACTGGTGTACCATGACACCCAGGTCTCGTTGAATCTCCCCTTTTCCTAATCGGCCACCATTGAAATAATAGTCTACTTTCCTGTTTTTGCCACCAAAGTGGATAACCTCACATTTATCCACATGATACTGCATCTACCATGCATTTGCGCATTCTCCCGGCCTATTCAAGTCACCTTGCAGCCTCCTAGCATCCTCCTCACAGCTAACACTGCCCCCAGCTTCGTGTCATCCGCAAACTTCGAGATGTTGCATTCAATTCCCTCGTCCAAATCATTAATATATTGTAAATAGCTGGGGACCCAGCACTGAGCCTTGCAGCACCCCACTAGTCACTGCCTGCCATCCTGAAAAGGACCCGTTCACTCCTACTCTTTGCTTCCTGCATACCTGCCAACTTGTGAGAATGAAAAATCGGAATCCTATTAGTCTGACGTCAGTGAGGACGGGGCACGTGACGTCAGTAAGGGGCGGGGCACGTGACGTCAGTAAGGGGCGGGGCACGTGACGTCAGTAAGGGGCGGGGTACGTGACGTCAGTAAGGGGCGGGGTACGTGACGTCAGTGCGGGGTGGGGTAAGTGACGCCGAACGCCACCGTGGCGGGGCGGGGTCATGCGGCTGCGTGCTGACGTACACCCGTGCGTGCCCCCATAAGCGGCGCAGGCGCGGTGCGCTCTCTCGCTGTCTCCTCGCCGCCGCCATTGGGTCGCATGCACGCTTCCATCCCAATTCCGAATTCCAATTTGTTTCGGAATATTGAGGAAAAAAATCGGAATTCGGAATTGGGATGGAAAAATCGGAAGAATTCCGCCCAAATCGGAATGGTTGGCAGGTATGTTCCTGTCTGCCAGCCAGTTCTCTATACCACATCAATACTGAACCGCCAATACCGTGTGCTTTAAGTTTGTATACTAATCTCTTGTGTTGGTCCTTGTCGAAAGCCTTCTGAAAGTCCAGATATAACACATCCACTGCTTCTCCCTTATCCACTCTACTAGTTACATCATCAAAAAATTCAATAAGATTCGTAAGACATGATTTACCTTTCGTAAATCCATGATGAATTTGTCCAATGATTTCACCACTTTCCAAATGCGCTGCTATCCCATCATTAATAACTGGCTCTAGCAGTTTCCCCACTACCGATGTTAGACTAACTGGTCTGTAATTCCACATTTACTCTCTCCCTCCCTTTTTAAAAAGTGGGGTTACATTAGCTACCCTCCAATCCTCTGGAACTACTCCAGAATCTAAAGAGTTTTGAAAAATTATCACTAAGGCATCCACTATTTCTGGGGCTTCTTCCTTAAGCACCCTGGGATGCAGTTTATCTGGCCCTGGGGATTTATCGGCCTTTAATCCATTCAATTTACCTAACACCACTTTCCGGCTAACCTGGATTTCACTCAGTTCCTCCATCTCATTAGACCTGCGATCCCTGCTATTTCCGGCAGATTATTTATGTCTTCCTTAGTGAAGACAGAACCAAAGTAGTTATTCAATCGGTCTGCCATGTCCCTGTTCCCCATGATCAATTCACCTGTTTCTGACCGCAAGGGACCTACATTAGTTTTAACTAATCTTTTTCTCTTCACATATCGATAAAAACTTTTGCAGTCAGTTTTTATGTTCCCTGCCAGTTTTCTTTCATAATCCATTTTCCCTTTCCTAATTAAGCCCTTTGTCCTCCTCTGTTGGACTCTGAATTTCTCCCAGTCCTCTGGTAGGCTGCTTTCTCTGGCTAATTTGTACGCTTCATCTTTTGCTTTGTTACTATCCCTGATTTCCCTTGTTATCCACGGATGCACTACCTTCCCTGTTTTATTCTTTTGCCATACTGGGATGAACAATTGTTGTAGTTCATCCATGTAGTCTTTAAATGCCTTCCATTGCATATCCACTGTCAACACTTCAAGAATCAATTGCCAGTCTATCTTGGCCAATTCACGTCTCATACCCTCAAAGTTACCTTTCTTTAAGTTCAGGACCCTTGTTTCTGAATTAACAATGTCACTCTCCATCCTAATGAAGAACTCAACCATATTATGGTCACTCTTGCCCAAGTGGCCACGCACAACAAGGCTGCTAACTAACCCTTCCTCATTACTCAATACCCAGTCTAGAATAGCCTGCTCTCTCGTTGGTTGCTCTACATGTTGGTTTAGAAAACTGTTCCGCATACATTCCAAGAAATCCTCTTCCTCAGCACCCCTGTCAATTTGATTCACCCAATCTATATGTAGATTGAAGTCACCCATTATAACGGTTTTACCTTTGTTGCACGCATTTCTAATTTCCTGTTTGATGCCATCCCCAACTCCACTACTACTGTTAGGTGGCTTGTACACAACACCCACTAGCATTTTCTGCCCCTTAGTGTTTCGCAGCTCTACCCATATTGATTCCACATCCTCCAAGCTAATGTCCATCCTTTCTATTGCGTCATCTCTAACCAGCAACGCTACCCCACCTCCTTTTCCTTTCTGCCTATCCCTCCTGAATGTTGAATATCCCTGGATGTTCAGCTCCCAGCCTTGGTCCCCCTGGAACCATGTCTCTGGGATCCCAACTACATCATAATCATTAATAGCTATCTGCACATTCAACTCATCCACCTTATTACGAATGCTCCTTGCATTGAGACACAAAGCCTTCAGGCTTGTTTTACAACGCTCTTACCTCTTATACAATTATGTTGAACGGTGGCCCTTTTTGATTTTTGCCCTGGATTTGTTTTCCTGCCACTTTTCACCTTGTTACCTATTGTTTCTATCCTCATTTTACACCCCTCTGCCTCTCTGCTCACACATTTAAGAAACCCACCACCTCTTATTCTCTGTTTATTATTTTTTTCTTCTTTCCCCCCTACTTGTTGCGTCTGACTGCTTCCCTTCTCTGTCTCCTGCCTCACACACGGTCTACTTGCTTTCTCTATTTGAGTCCCTCCCCACAACCGATCCAGTTTAAAGTCTCCCCAGTAGTCTTAGCAAATCTCCCCACCAGGATATTGGTTCCCCTCGGGTTTAAGTGCAACCTGTCCTTTTTGTACGGGTCACACCTTCCCCAAAAGAGGTCCCAATGATCCAGAAACTTGAATCCCTGCCCTCTGCACCAGTCCTTCAGACACACATTTATCCTCCACCTCACTCCATTCCTACTCTCACTGTCACATGGCACAGGCAGTAATCCTGAGATTGTTACCTATGCGGTCTTTCTCCTTAACTATGTCCAGTATAAACACTTTAAAATGGAAACTTTCAGTACTGCTAAACAACTGGTTTCCAAAGGATGTTATATGGCAAGTATAGATCTGAAAGATGCACATTATTCAGTACCAATTCATTACATACACCATAGATACTTTAAATTTAGTTGGATGAGACAGCTGTGGCAGTTTAAAACTTTGCCTAATGGGTTAACCTCAGCCCCTAGGTTATTTACAAAATTGTTGAAACCAGTATTGGGACTACTCCGAGCTCAGAATCACATTGTGATGGCATACTTGGATGATGTTCTGTTCATGGGCAACACTCAGGAGGCAGTTGAATTTTCTGTTTCAGTTACCAAACATATGTTCGAGAGGTTGGGGTTCCTCATCCATCCAACTAAATCCAAATTGATGCCATCTAGAATCATTGACTATTTGGGGTTCACCATTGATTCAACTAACATGTCAGTGACTCTGCCTATGGCAAAAGTTTAGAAATGATGGAGGCCTGCAGCAATCTGGTAGATGAACAGCAACCCTCCATCTGACGAGTGGCTAGTGTTATTGGCAAAATAATAGTGGCCTTCCCTGGAGTGCAATTTGGGCCTCTACACTATCAGAAGGTGCAACGAGCTAAGGAACAGGCACTCAAAAAACATGCAGGTCATTTTGATAGACCAATGTAGTTGCCAGTCAAAGCTATCACCCAGTTGCAATAGTGGATAACAAATGTCTCATGTTGTTCTAGTAATATTCTGAGTAAACGACTTTCAGTTGTTTTTCAAACTGATGTGAGTGCTTCGGGATGGGGAGCCACTCATACCAATTCTAGCTGCAGCGACAGATGGAGTATGCAAGAGGCATTAATCATACAGATGCATGGGATAAACTATTTAGAATTGTTGGGGGCATTCTATAGCCTAAAAGCGTACTGTTCAGCAATGCATGAGTTACATGTTCAGCTCCAGAATGACAATACCACAGCAGTTGCATATATTAATCACATGGGTGGAATTAAGTCATTATCATGTGATAATCTGGCTAACCTCATCTGGCACTAGTGTATTACTAGGAACATCTGGGTCTCAGCAATCTACCTACCATGTAGAGATAACGTGGTGGCAGACACCAGGTCACGTAAGTTTAATGACAACACAGAATGGATGCTGAATCCAAAAGTTTTTAAAAAGATTGTCACCCAGTATGGATTGCCAGACATAGATCTGTTAGCATCCAAGCTAAATCACCAGTTACCTCATCTCATGGGAACCCGGATCCAGGGGCAGTAGCGGTGGATGCATTCTCGCAACATTGGGGAGGTATGTTCTTTTACGCTTTTCTCCCATTCTGCCTTATCAGTCAATGTCTCACCAAAATTGAGCAGGACTCCGCTTCAGGCATTTTGGCAGTCCCCAACTGGCCCACACAGCCATGGCTCCCATTGGTTCTGAGACTGATGACACAGCCACTCATGGTTATCCCCAAATGCAGCAACTTGTTGGTTCACCCTGTGACAGGAGAGAGTCACCCTTTACATGATCATATTAATCTGTTGATTTGCAGATTCTGACGAGACCGTTCCAGGGGCTCGGACTATCGAGTCGGACCGTGCATGTGATTACTGCGGCCTGGAGGGATAGTAATAAAAAACAATATGCATCTCATATTAAGAAATGGAAGATGTTCTGCTTACAGTCAAATATATCTTATCACACTGCAGGCATACCTGATGTATTGGAGTTCCTTGCTACATTACATTTTGATGAGCAATTGAGTTATAGTGCCATTAATAGTGCTAGGAGTGCATTGTCCTTCTACTTATGGCAGGGGTCGGGACAGCATTCTGTCGGATCTCATCCATTGGTGTCCCGATTCATGAAAGATATTTTTAACAAGAACCCTGCTAGACCTAGACATACGGAAATCTGGGATGCGAGCATAGTTCTCACACTGCTTCGACAATGCGCTCCAATTACATCTCTGTCTTTCCAAAAACTAACACTTAAAGGGTCATGCTCATGGCACTGTTTCAGCGTAACGGGTCCAGACATTGCAAAAGCTACGACTGGACAGCATGCATTCTTCTGTAAATAATATTACGTTTTATGTATATGATCTAATCAAACAAAGCAGGCCTGAGACTATGTGTGGTTACACACCCACGTCAATATATTTTGAAGTCACCAAACGTTTTAGAGGATCCGAAACAACGATGCTCATCAGTCACAAAAAAACTCACAGAAAGGTGTTGGTGCGGACCATTTCTAAATGGCTGAAACAGGTTTTGGATTGTGCTGGAGTTGACACTGATGTCTTTAAATCTCACTCCACCAGGGCGGCATCAACATCCGCAGCGAGGGCACTGGACGTCCCTTTAGACCAAATCCTCAGGGCCGCAGGATGGTCCAGTGAAGGGACTTTTCAACGGTTCTATAACAAACCTGTCCTCACGACGGAAGGATTTGGGCATGCTATTTTGGGTTCTGGTTTGTAATTTCCCCTGCGAGAGAGGAGTCGTTATTGTTCCTTTTGTTATTAAAACATTAATTTGTATAACTCAAATAATGTTCAATACATTATTTGTTTATCCTGTGTCAACCGAAGCAGTGTGTCGTATGGACCTGGATCTACAGCATGAAATCACAGAGCTTCACAGAATCACTCACGTGACTCCGAAGTAAAATAGTAAGATTAAACGAGAACTTACCAGTTTGAAGTTTGATCTTTATTTTATGAGGAGTTACGGTGAGCGATTATGTGCCCTCCACTCCCGGCCCTCATAATCGCAAAGATCATCTGGTAGTTCTAGTCTTCCGAGTCTTACTATATTAATTTGACTGTGGTTACTGTGATTTCAGGCCGCTGCTTTGAAGATTGACGCACATGCGCACTGGCGGGGCTTCTTCACGTAATCGCTCACCGTAACTCCTCATAAAATAAAGATCAAAGTTCAAACTGGTAAGTTCTCATTTACTCTTATCATTATGTATAATATGGGGTGAATCTATCGTAAGGTTGGGAAAGGTGTGAGCAACTGTTGATTGGGTAGACTTTGAGTTAGGTACGTCATGAATTCACCAAAGATACACACAAAATGCTGGAATAACTCAGTGGGGCAGGCAGAATCTGTGGAGAGAAGTAATGGATGACATTTCAGGTCAAGCCTCTTCTTCAGACTCTCAACCTGAAACGTTACTCATTTAATCTCTCCAGAGATGCTGCCAGTCCTGCTGAGTTATTCCAACAATTTGTATCTATCTTTGATGTAAGAAACCAGCATCTGCAGTTCCTTCCTACACATTCCATGAATTCATCATGTACTCTGTGGGTATACTGTGGTCTGGATAGCCAATACCTTGGGTAAATTGTGGTTTGGGTACGCAGTAAGTTAAGTACACAGCAGTTGGGTATAAGACTCAAAGGCAATGTTTGGATTAGATATGTGCTTCACTGGAGTTGTCTGTTCTGTGATAAGGGATTCATTTGACATTGCTTTCCTGAGCATTGTGTTCTGATGACTTAATACCTTTTTTCCTACACGACCTTGAGTCTTCCAGCCACATTTAAAGATCAACTGTATCAAATAATAACCAGAAGCAAAAAGAGATGATGTGTGCAGCAGAATTGAATCTGAAAGGGATATTTTTCTAACCTTTTGTGCAGAATTAGAGAAAAATCAATTAATAGGGAATTCTGATTGCCTCATCGGCGCAAAAAAACAACAGATATTTTAGTGAAATAAATTTCCCAGTATTTAAACGTGGGTTGCTTCGGAAATTTTACAGCCTCAATGCAGTTATTTCACCACACCCTTCAGTTGAAATGTTTCCGAGACTTTTCTTTATTGCTGAATAGTGTTCCATTGATTTCAAGGCTGCATCCTATGAGTAGGCACATTTGTCTCCTCTTCCATTTCTTTTACTCTTGTAATTTTAGTGCCGCGGCGCTGAGTTCCTTAATACTAGCATTAGCAACAATCAATGAAGGTGGTGTAGTTTTATTAGCTACTTAACCTTTGAATATCCTGCCATTCAATTTAATATGTATTTTATAGTAAGAATGTTCTTTAAAAAACACTTTGCTGGATTACGTTTTATCTCCTGTAAGTTACAACCACTGTTTGTGAAACATATCCTAATTGAACAGAACCATGTAACAGTCCAAGGAATAACAGCCACCCAGCACAAGGTTAAGAGAGAGACACAAACAATTCCAGATGCTGGATTCCAGAGCAAAACACAACATGTTGGAAGAAATCAACAGGTTGAGAAACACAAAGTTTTGGGACAAGACCCTTCTTCTTTCTGATTGGAGAAAGGGCAGAAAGCTGGTAAAGAGAGGTGGGGGAGATTGGGCAAAACATGGCTAGTAATAGGTGGATTACTTTGCTGGATTACGTTTTATCTTCTGTAAGCTACACCACTGTTGTGAAACGTCGGATCAGTCTGAAGAAGGTCTTGAATGTTCCTTCTCTCCAGAGATGCTGCCTGTCCCGCTGAGTTACTCCAGCACTTTTTGTTTATCTTAATTAATAGGTGGATACAGGTGAGAGGGGTTTCATTGACAGGTGGGTGAGGCAAATTACTAAGTCTAGAGGTGAAAAGACAAAAGGTAACCCCACCCCACCCCCCCTTCTGTATTAAGCTGCCAGGCGTTATCCTATACTCCATCCTTCTTTTCCAGCCTTCTCCCCCCTATTCCAATCGGTCTGAAGAAGGGTCCTAACCCAAAATATCATCTGTCCATTCCTTCCACAGATGCCACCTGACCTGCTGAATTCCTCTAACACATGGTTAGCTTTGTTGCATTTCGTCTCCAGCCATCAAAAGTGTGAGTGCTTGATCAGCATGTATTAGAATGTAAATATTTTCATCTTTTTGTAGTCCTCCGGCTGTTTTAGGCACCAGGGAGATGTTTCCTTTAACTGCTGCCATGCATGTAATTCTACACTCTTGTGATTAGACATTGGTGTTATAGTTTGAGACCACCAAATTACCTACTAGGCCATTTTAGAGAGTGATTACCCATTCAGCTGTGTACAAAGCCACAGAAAGGCCAGAATTAATAATAATGACAGATTCAAATTATATTAAGGAAGCAAGTTGTTTATTTTCTCCATGGACTGAGACTGCTCCCCTTTAAGTCACCCTTAATAATCATTAATGCCTTTGGAATTATAGGCCAGCAACAATAGACAATAGACAATAGATACAGGAGTAGGCCATTCGGCCCCTCAAGCTAGCACCACCATTCAATGTGACCATAGCTGATCATCCACAATTGTAAATTCCTCGTTTTAAGCTTCCCCCCCCCCCCGTCTAGTTTCATTCAAAAACCACTGAATCAAGCACTTGATTAATTTTAATTTTAACAAAACACAATTACAGTTCCCACCACTGTACCTAACCACCGCCGGTTCAATCCTCGTATCTGCCTGTTCACGCCCTCTAGGCCTCGCTCAAACAGAGACACTCCAGAAGGTCACACTGTCCTAAGCGCTCTCCCAGAAGATCGACGCGGGACCGCGTGGCAGTGGGCTTTTATAGGTCCCGGGACCTCGAGGGGCTGGACCACATGGGGGTGGGTCCCTTTACAATCCAATTACAGATATCAATTAACCCCATACAAACAGACATTTCCTTAACCCAATAATACAGCATCTAATACATTGTATAATGGCCCTGTCTCACTGTGCGACTTGACCCACAAGGTACCCCGAGTGAGAGACTCGTGGTTGTGCACGATATCCCAAGTTGATGTTCAAGTGTTTGAACCGAGTTCCCACGGGTATGGTATACTGCGATGTTCCAAGTTCGTCTCCCGTTTACTCTTGAGCTGAAAAAGTTTGTCTCCCGTTAACTCTTGAGCTGACAACATCTCCTGAAATGTGACACAGTGTTTCTAACAGGAGTGACTTGATATACACAAATAGACTGGATGGGCTCAACAGGTCCAGTGTCATAATGAAATATGAGGCATTCTGCGGTTCGTCCGTGCGCTTGTTCATGCTGGATATCGGGGCCAGATCTCGCTTTCAAAGTTCATGGTAGAAAACGAGAGGGGATATGAGATGAAGCTTTTGTAGTGAAGAAATGGGTAATTGTGATTGGCTGCATATTTGGCCGATGTGCATTTCTTTACCAAATTCCTAGCATAAGCAGCCCTGCCCGGATCTGTCAGTACCAGTAGTATGAGAACAGGTGGGGACGGGCGGGCAGGCAGCAAGTGGCGGGGACGTTGGCCAGGAGTGGGGGCATCATGTACACATTAGCCAGCTCACCTCATACATGTTGGACACATACATGTGGTGTCCACAAATACACAGACTGTACGTTTACTTGTGTGTGTCTGTCAATGTCTGCGAGTTAAAATACCACTACAGAACTAACAACATATTTGTAGAGGCAGCGGGTCGGCCAAGCCCGGCTCCCCACCACCAGGATAGACACCAACTACTGGAGCAAACTCAGCGGGATCTCTGGAGAAGTCTGAAGTAAGGTCTCGACCCGAAATCTCACCCATCCCATCTCTCCAGAGATGCTGCCTGTCCCTCGGAGTTACTCCAGCATTGTGTGTGTCTATCTCCGGTGTAAACCAGCATCTGCAGTTCCTTCCCAATCCCACACTCTCGGCCCCGGGGGGTGGATGGAGCATCACACGTGGACACATCCCACCCACCACCCCAGACTTGCCCTTTCGGCAGGTCTTTAACCGCGTCCTCATGAGACAGAGTGACGAATACGAAGCCACGGGGCAGGCGCCTCAGTAATAAAGGACAAGTGGCAGATCATCGCAGAAAGGCCGAAGATAGACACAAAATGCTGGAGTAACTCAGCAGGACAGGCCGCATCTCTGGAGAGAAGGAATGGGTGGCATTTCGGGTAAGTCTGAAGAAGGGTCTCGACTCCATTCCTTCTCTCCAGAGATGCTGCCTGGTCCGCTGAGTTACTCCAGCATTTTGTGTCTATCTTTGGTTCAGTCTTTACTCGAGCAAAAGAACAGATTATTAAAGTTCCCACGGTAGACTCACGAGACACTAAGATAAACGCACGGGCCACTACGTTATTACAACGAGTTTAAATGTTTCCATTTTTAACTTGAACAGTTAATTTGACTCGTGGAAAAAATCAAACATGTTTGATTTTTTTCACGAGTTAACAAGTTTCCCGAGTACCTGCCGTTAGCGCTACGAGTCGATAAGTTGCTCGTGCGAGTTCCGACGTTCCCGCTACGTGATCACCACGAGTGAAATCTCGGGGTCACTCGTGGGCCAACTCGCACAGTGAGACAGGGGTTTAAGAAAGAAAGCTCTAGAAGGAAGCAAACAAGAACAAACATTGAAACATGTGCCCTGAGAATCAAACAATTTCTCCAAGGCTCAACAGTTCGACCAATCATCAATTAACAGGATGACCATCTTGCAACATTATTTATACTATTTGCAATGCTTCTGCAGCAATCCAATAGAAATTATGCAGTTAAGGTTAGTTTGCAAAACTGCTATGCATGTCATCAATTTAAGAGAAACATAGAGAACACCTGGACCCCTCACCATCCTGCATATCAGTCTGAGCCTAGACTGGATGGCACCAATCAAAGCCTGTAAAGTTCAGCTGACAAGGGTTAAGGAATTCTGACAAGTGCAGGGATCCTCCATTTTATGGTGTCTTTAATTTAGCCAATATTAACACAACCAGTACCCCGTTCCTGCCTTCTCCCCATATCCCCTGCCTCCTCTATCTTGAAGAGCCCTATCTAGCTCATAAGCAAGACTCACAAATGATATGTTGTCTTCCTGGTGCCAGTGTCAGTGATGTTTCGGAGCAATTGCAGGGCACTCTGAAAGGGAATGGGAACAGCCAGTGATTGTGGTGCATGTCATCATCAACAATATGGGTAGAAACTAGGTTGGCAAGTCAATGGGTAGGGCTGTGTATAATTGATTGCATGGTTCAGTCATATATTGAAAACTATGTCAGTTCAGTAGGCAGAATAGACATAGGTATGATGAATACATGGGAGATTGTACAGCTATGTTAATGCAAGATACCTGACTGATAAACCAAGTAAGCTTAAAGCAATAATCAGCATGTGTAAATATGGCAGAATTGCAATTAATGAAACACAGTTGAAAGAAGGACAGGACCATCACCTGAAAGTTTCAAGGTAAAGATGTTTTAGGTGGAATGGGGGATGAATTGTGTGGAGTGGGAAGGGATGTTAAAACAGGAATAAGCATTGCATTATCAATCATAGAGATAATCATGACAGCACAGTCACGAGGGAGGATGCTAGAGTAGGCTCTTCAAATGAGGGCTTGTGGGTCGATTTTGGGAACAAAAGGGACAATCGTTTTCCTGGGATTATATTGCAGGTCTCTCAAGAGCCAGCAGGAGATAGAGGTGTAGATACATATACAAATCACAGAGAGGTAAAGAGTGATGTAGAAGGAGAGGATTTCAGCTTATCCAGTATTACCTGGGTCGGCAATAGTGTGAACCATATAACCATATAACCATATAATATAACCATATAACAATTACAGCACGGAGACAGGCCCTCTCGGCCCTTCCAGTCCGTGCCGACCATTTGTTTTCCCCTAGTCCCATCTACCTGCACTCAGACCATACCCCTCCATTCCCTTCACGTCCATATACCTATCCACTTTACTTTTAAATGTTAAAAACGATCCTGCCTCCACCACCTCTGCCGGAAGCTCATTCCACACAGCCACCACCCTCTGAGTAAAGATGTTCCCCCTCACATTACCCCTAAACTTCTGTCCCTTAATTCTCATGTCATGCCCTCTTGTTTGAATCTTCCCTACCCTCAATGGGAAAAGCTTATCCACGTCAACTCTGTCTATCCCTTTCATCATTTTAAAGACCTCAATCAAGTCCCCCCTTAACCTTCTGCGCTCCAAAGAATAAAGACCTAACTTGTTCAAACCTTTCTCTGTAACATAGTTGCTGGAACCCTGGCAACATTCTAGTAAATCTCCTCTGTACTCTCTCTATTTTGTTGACATCCTTCCTATAACTAGGCGACCAAAATTGTACACCATACTCCAGAATTGGTCTTACCAATGCCTTGTACAATTTTAACATTACTTCCCTACTCCTATATTCAATGCTCTGATTTATAAAGGCCAGCACACCAAAGGCTTTCTTTACCACCCTATCTACATGCGATTCCACCTTCAGGGAACTATGCACAGTTATTCCTAGATCCCTCTGTTCCACAGCATTCCTCAATTCCCTACCATTTACCATGTGCGTCCTATTTTGATTTGTCCTGCCAAGATGTAGCACTTCACACTTATCAGCATTAAACTCCATCTGCCATCTTTCAGCCCACTTTTCCAAATGGCCCAAATCTCTCTGTAGACTTTGAGAATCTACTTCATTATCCACAATACCACCTATCTTAGTATCATCTGCATACTTACTTATCCAATTTTCCACCCCATCATCCAGATCATTGATGTACATGACAAACAACAGTGGACCCAACACAGATCCCTGAGGCACTCCACTGGTCACCGGCTTCCAACCTGACAAACAGCCATCCACCATTACTCTCTGACATCTCCCATTCAGCCACTGTTGAATCCATCTTGCTACTCCGCCATTAACACCCAAAGATTGAACCTTCTGAACCAACCTTCCATGGGGAACCTTGTCAAAGGCCTTACTGAACTCTATATAGACAACATCCACTGCTTTACCCTCATCAATTTCCCTAGTTACCGCTTCAGAAAATTCAAGAAGGTTTGTCAAACATGACCTTCCAGGCACAAATCCATGTTGACTGTTCCTGATCAGACCCTGTTTATCCAGATGCTTATATATATTATCTCTAAGTATCCTTTCCATTAATTTGCCCACCACTGACGTCAAACTAACAGGTCTATAATTGCTAGGTTTATTCTTTGAACCCTTTTTAAACAATGGAACAACATGCGCAGTACGCCAATCCTTCGGCACTATTCCCGTTTCTAATGACATTTGAAATATTTCTGTCATAGCTCCTGCTATTTCTACACTAACTTCCCTCAATGTCCTAGGGAATATCCTGTCAGGACCTGGAGACTTATCCACTTTTATATTTTTCAAAAGTGTCAGTACTTCCTCCTCTTTGAATCTCATAGTTTCCATAGCTACTCTACTTTTTCCCCTTAACTCACAGAGTTCAATATCCTTCTCCTTGGTGAATACCGAAAAAAAGAAATTGTTCAATATCTCCCCCATCTCTTTTGGCTCTGCAGATAGCTGTCCATTCTGATTCTCTAATGGTCCAATTTTATCCCTCGTTATCCTTTTGCTATTAATATAGCTGTAGAAACCCTTTGGGTTTACTTTCACCTTTCTTGCCAAAGCAACCTCATATCTTCTTTTAGCCTTCCTAATTTCTTTCTTAAGATTCTTTTTACATTCTTTATACTCTTCTAGCACCTCATTTACTCCATGCCTCCTATAATTATTGTAGATATCTCTCTTTTTTTGAAACAAGTGTCTAATTTCCCTTGAAAACCATGGCTCTTTCCAATTTTTACTATTTCCTTTCAACCTAACAGGGACATAAAGATTCTGTACTCTTACAATTTCCCCTTTAAATGTTCTCCATTTCTCTTCTACATCCTTCCCATGAAACAAAGTGTCCCAATTCACTCCTTTAAAATCCTCACGCATTCCCTCAAAGTTAGCCTTTCTCCAATCAAAAATCTCCACTCTAGGTCCTGTTCTGACTCGCTCCATAATTATATTGAAACTAATGGTATTGTGATCACTTGTCCCGAAGTGCTCACCAACGCATACCTCCGTCACCTGTCCTGCCCCATTTCCTAACAGGAGGTCCAGCACTGCCCCTTCTCTGGTCGGTACCTCTATGTACTGCTGCAAAAAAACTATCCTGCACACATTTTACAAACTCCAAACCATCCAGCCCATTTACAGAATGTGTTTTCCCAGTCTATTTTTGGAAAATTGAAATCTCCCACAATCACTACCTTGTGCTTACTACTAATATCTGCTATCTCCTTACATATTTGCTCTTCCAATTCTCGCTCCCCATTTGGCGGTCTATAGTACACCCCTAAAAGTGTTGCTACACCGTTCCCACTTCTCAGTTCCACCCAAATAGCCTCCCTAGACGAACCCTCTAATCTATCCTGCCAAAGCACTGCTGTAATATCCTCTCTGACAAGCAATGCAACACCTCCACCTCTGGTCCCTCCAATTCTATCACCCCGGAAGCAACAAAATCCTGGAATATTTAGTTTCCAATCACAGCCCTCCTGCAACCATGTTTCACTGATTGCCACAACATCATATTTCCAGGTGTCAATCCAGGCTCTAAGTTCATCCACCTTACTTACAATACTCCTAGCATTAAAATATGCACATTTTATAAACCCACCATCCTTTATTCTCTGTCTATTATCTTTTTCATCTTTCTCGCCTACATTTTGGGTCCGAGTGCTTCCCTTCTCTGTCTCTTGCCCCACACCCTGTCCCCTAGCCCCCTCTACCCGAGTCCCTCCCCCCAGCCTTTCTAGTTTAAAGTCTCCCCAGTAGCCTTTGCAAATCTCCCTGCCAGGATATTGGTCCCCTTCGGGTTCAAGTGCAACCCGTCCTCTGCGTACAGATCATGCCTTCCCCAAAAGAGGTCCCAGTGATCAAGAAACTTGAATCGCTGCCCACTGCACCAGTCCCTCAGCCACGCATTTAGCCTCCACCTCATTTCATTCCTACTCTCACTGTCACGCGGCACAGGCAGTAATCCTGAAATCGTTACCCTTTTGGTCCTTCTCTTTAACTTTCCCCCCAACTCCCTAAATTCTCCCTTCAGGACCTCGTCACTTTTTCTGCCTATGTCATTGGTACCTATGTGTACCACAACATCAGGCTCCTCTTCCTCCCTTATCAGAATCTTTTGGACACGTTCTGACACATGCGAGACCCTGGCACCACGGAGGCAAACTACCATCCGGGTCTCCCGACTGCGTCCACAGAATCGCCTATCCGACCCCCTAACTATAGAGTCCCCTATTACAATTGCCCTCCTCTTTTTGCTACCCTTCTGAGCATCAGGGCCGGTCTCTGTGCCGGAGGCCCGGCCGCTGTTGTTGCCCCCAGCTAGGCTGTCCCCTCCAATCGTACTCAAACCCGAGTACCTATTTTCCAGTTTCCAGTTGAAATGATTAGATGGGGATGAATTTCTAAACTGCATCCAGTACAGCTTTCTGTGCCAGTGTGATTAGTTACCTGGGAAAATATGAGGCAGGACAGATGCCAATTTCTCTAGAGGTGCTCCAACATTTAACATGGGTAAGATGGCACAGAAGGTCATGTGCAATATGACAGCACGGCGTGCCAAAGGGTCCCAAAAGGAATCATCAAGGGATGAGGAAGATGTCCCAGGTTAGATGATAGCTCCATCTCAGCACATGCCTGGAACCTGAGAATTAGCAACGTCATTAGCATGCCAACAAGTAAAACCAAAATAACTAAATCAGGCTGAAAATAGACACAAAATGCTGGAGTAACTCAAGGGGTCAGGCAGCATTTCTGGATAAAAAGGAATAGGTGATGTTTTGGGTCAAGATTCTTCCTCCGACTGAGAGTCAGGGGACGGGAAACTAGAGGCATGAAAAGGTACAGAACAAATCAGAGCCGGCACCGATAATCAAGGAAAGGTGGAGCCCACAATGGTTCATTGTTCACTGTGGAAGAGGTGATAACAAAGCACTAAGAACAGTGAAGTTAGCAGGATGACTAAGATGGGGGAGGGATGGAGAGAGCCGGAATGCAAGGGTTACTTGAAATTAGAGAAATCAATATTTATACCGCTGGGTTGTAAGTCAGGATACCCCAAGCCTGTAGATTAACAGTTATGCAGAAATAATTAAAAGGATTGGGTTTTTTTCAGGGAAGGTGACGGAGAAATTTACTTGAGATGAATATCATGATGGGAGGTGTGGGCAGAGTGAAGAGAAAAAATTTAATTGCCTTGCGCAGAGATAGATAATCATGGGGGCATAGATGTAATGCTACCGGAGAAGAATTAGAAAGGAGTTGAGGGAAAATTTTTGCCACAGCCAACAAGGCATCTGACTGACAACTGGAGAATCACACCAAGAACATATTGGACCAATGTATATGTAGTTTTATTTAGAGATACAGCACAGAAACAGGCCCTTCGACCTATCGAGTCGGCACTGACCACACATTAACACTATCCTACACACATAAGGACAATTTACACTTATGCCGAGCCAATTTACCCACATACCTGTACGTCTTTGGAATGTGGGAGGAAACCGAAGATCTTGGAGAAAACTCACACGGTCACGGGGAGAACGCACAAATTCCGTACAGAGAGCATCCGTAGTTGGGATTGAACCCGGGTCTCCCGCTGCGCCACCATGCCACCCCTGTACTGTACTGTATATTTCTATATTCTATAACCAAAATGGGAGCATCCATCTATTAATGTAACCACAATAAACTTCCTCTTCATACTGACGTAAAGTATTTGTGAATCACCCATGCATATCTGGGACACAGATGTTTGCCATTTACTGCTCCAGGTCTATCTCATAAATAGAGCTAGGATGTTTGGGCACTAAAAAACTCAGAAATAGGCAGGCAAAAAGGCGTAATAAAATCACAAAAAAGGCACAAAAAAGGCCTTTATTGACAAAAAAAAGCCATAAAAAGGCATTTATTTCCACCACCAAAATATGGTTTAAAATGATAATATAAAGGTATACCTCATTAAATGACCAATGTTTCCTGGTTGCACATAATTACTGGCATTTTTATCCAAATTATCTAGTGTTAAACTATGCCGTCTGTTAGACAGAATATGATTCAGTTGTGAAAAACCTCTTTCTACCACAGCTGAGGTCACTGGTGCAGATCCGAAACAAGCTACAGACTCTATATTCATGTCGATATCTTGTGCATTTCAATTACCTTTGAGAACTTTAGCTATGTTTTCTATTTCTTCAATATCTTTGTTCGCTAAAATCACTCTCTCACATTTTCCTTGTATATCTTTACCTACATCGTCAGGAACTTTACGAATATCGTCAATTACTTTGTTTAAAACTTGCAAGATATTCACTAATGTTTCACCACGTTTCTCAAGGGAAGTGATAGCTTGTGGGAAGTTTGCTGATTGCAGCAGATTCTTCTTCTTCAAAACAGTCGATGATTTATTGTATCTTTTCCAAATTTGCAGCATAGTGTACAGCAGAGAGCCATGTACCCCACCTAGTCAAAATGGGCTCAGGAGGTAGTGGAATCTCAGGTGCCATTTCCTTGAACGACTGCACACGTGACGGTGCTTTGAGGAAGATTTTCTTGACAATGAAAACTAGGCGATCGACATTTGGAAATAAGCTAGGTATATGCTTGGCAATTCTACGAAGTCCTTGAGCTAAGCATGTCAAATTCAACATTTTGGGAATAAAACGTTAAGTCACAAACAGAAGAACATTCTCGTGTTTTATACCTTCTGGCCAAAGTACAGCAAGTGAAGATGTAAACAACTGAGCAATAGTTGAGCTGTTTGACTTGTCCAATACTTCCGATGTCAACTCCTTTGATGGTTGACCTGCCTCCAGTGTACCGATGACCACATTGGCAACATAACTCCCCACAGCATTGGTTGTCTCATCCATATTTTACTTCGTAGTCACGTGAGTGATTCCATGAAGAAGCCCGCCAGTCCACACGCGCATCATTACGTCTGAAGCATTGCGCAACGACTGACTGGCGGGCACGTTGCTCCTTCCAGCGGTAAGTTTAAAACGCTCAGGTAAGTGCTTATACTTTATCTGAGGTCGTTGCTCCCGGTCCGTTTACTATTTTTCACAGAGTACTCAAACTTTGCGGAGACTATGTCTAAGGTGAAGAGGCGGGGCGCAGCAAAGCTGGCTACTGAAGAGCACAGGTCTGCGGGTAGCGGGCGGCCACCGATTTCGCCTTCTGGGACGCTAGTAGAGGAGCCAGCGGCTACAGACTTGGTGCCGACAGAAAGCACCTTGGCTACCCCGCAGGGGAGAAAAGCCACCAGGAAGTCTGGACTCGGATGATTCTCCTCCTTCTATGGGCAGTGTTTTTGGGAGACTGACCCACATGGAGCACCTAATGGAGAGTTTGCTCCAATGAGATATGCTCCAAAGAAGGGAGCTATCTGAGCCCGGGTATTATGGAGAACCTGCAGCAGCGGCACCTGTCTCAGGGTTGCACAGTGGCTCCCTCTCTGAGGAGGGGAGGTACGAGGCCAGTTTTACCCTGACTCAGATTACGGAGGCACAGCTGGGGAGCGTGCTTCAAGGCATGAGAACGAAGCCTCGGGAGTACTCCCCATGGCATCCAAATTTGCTATCCTTTCACAAACAGGGGAACCACTGAGAGAGGAGTTAGCCAAGAGCATTAATTATCCGGCCTCTCACCAGCTCCAAGATCAGGCCATGGAGGAAACCAATATCAAATACCATACCCCAGTAAACTGTGCCTCATTGAATGTCCCGGCAGTGAATCACTCCATCTGGGGACACATTGGAAGGGGGCGTCAGAGCCCAGAGGTAAAACTACAAAAGCATTTAAGATTACTTGCCTCAGGCATCACAGCCTTTGCCAGGTCTGTGGATGGGGGGGGGCCTCTGATGTTCAGCAGGACGCTATGGCATTAATGTGCAATGCACATTTTGAGATTAATTGCCTCCGAAAAAATGCCAAACGTGCTGCTCTGAACCCAAAATTTGCAGCATTATGCAAGGCCAGTCACATCCAACCACCAAACCTCCAGTTCGGGGAAGATCTGCCCAAGCAGGTCAGGAAGCTGGATGATGAGGCTAAAACGGTCGGCCTTATGAAGGCCCAACACCTTCCAAGACTTCATCCTTCTGGTGGCAGTACCCCTATCCTCCTCTCTACACCAGACAGGTCGCCATATATGGTGGACATTACGAACAACACAGGCACAGAGGCCTTTTTTAGGGCAGCGCCCAAGCCGGGCCATGTTCAAGATGTGCGGATGGAGCCCTACCCCCCAGACCTCGGGGGCAGAAGCAAACACCATACCGCCAATAACCACTGAAGTAAGTGAGTCTGGTTATTTGCGTAACACATTTTCGATGGATCAGTTACAAATTGGGGGGAGATTACAATTTTTCTTACATGAATGGCATTGGATAACATCTGACCCATTTATACTGTGCAGTATACAAGGTTTCCAAATTGAGTTCCTTTTCAATTCGCCTCCACCCACACAGCATACACTGAACCACACTTTTGTTCCTTCACAACAGAAGTGTGTGAATGCACAAGCTGAAATCAAATCTTTACTCAAGAAAGGGGTAATTGAGAAGTCGAGCAATGAGTCTCACCAATTTGTATCCAATATTTTTTCTAGGCAAAAGAAGGGTGGAGGATTTCAGCAGTTTTCTGTTCTGGATGTCAGATGTGGGAGGTCATGCAGTCAGATAGCTCTCCAGACATCCACATCTGCGCCAGGTGCGTCAAGATGGCGCTCCAAATGGACCGTATTCGGTACCTGGAGCAGCAGCTCGATGACCTCCATCTGGTCAGGGAGAGTGAGGAAGCTATAGAGAGGAGCTACAGACAGGTGGTCACTCCAAAACCACAGGAGGCAGAAAAGTGGGTCACGGTTAGGAGAGGCAAGGGGCAGAGGCAGGGACTAGAGAGTACCCCGGTGGCTGTACACCTTGGCAATAAGTACTCCTGTTTGAGTACTGTTGGGGGGCACAGCCTACCTGGGGATAGCAACAGCGACCGGGCCTCCGGTACAAAGACCGGTCCTGTTGCTCAGAAGGGTAAGGAAAAGAAGAGGAGGGCAGTAGTAATAGGGGACTATATAGTTAGGGGGTCAGATAGGCGATTCTGTGGATGCAGTCAGGAGACCCGGATGGTAGTTTGCCTCCCTGGTGCCAGGGTCCAGGATGTGACTGAAAGTATCCAAGATATCTTGAAATGGGAGGGAGAGGAGCCAGAGGTCGTGGTACATATAGGTACCAATGACATAGGTAGAAAAAGAGAGGAGGTCCTGAAAGTAGAATTTAGGGAGTTAGGAAGAGTGTTAAGGAGAAGGACCGCAAAGGTAACAATCTCAGGATTACTGACTGTACCACGCGATAGTGAGAGTAGGAATGGAGCAAGGTGGAGGATCAATGCGTGGCTAAAGGACTGGTGCAGAGCGCAGAGATTCAAGTTTCTGGATCATTGGGACCTCTTTTGGGGAAGGTGTGACCTGTACAAAAAGGACGGGTTGCACTTGAACCCGAGGGGAACTAATATCCTGGCGGGGAGATTTGCAAAGGCTACTGGGGAGACTTTAAACTAGATCGGTTGGGGGGAGGGACTCAAATAGAGAAGGCAAGTAGTCCGTTTGTGAGGCAGGAGGCAGAGAAGAGAAGCAGTCAGATGCAACACGTAGGGAGGAAAGAAGAAAAAAAAAAAAAAACAGAGAATAAGAAGTGGAGGGTTTCTTAAATGTGTGAGCAGAGAGACAGAGGGGTGTAAAATGAGGATAGGAGCAATATGTAGCAAGGTGAAAAGTGGCAGGAAAACAAATCCAGGGCAAAAATCTAAAAGGGCCACTTTTCAACATAATTGTAAAAGGGCCAAGAATGTTGTAAAAACAAGCCTGAAGGCTTTGTGTCTCAATGCGAGGAGCATTCGTAATAAGGTGGATGAGTTGAATGTGCAGATAGCTATTAATAATTATGATATAGTTGGGATCACGGAGACATGGCTCCAGGGGGAACAAGGCTGGGGGCTGAACATCCAGGGATATTCAATATTCAGGAAGGATAGACAGAAAGGACAGTGGGGTAGCGTTGCTGGTTTAGAGCGGAGATTAACGCAATAGAAAGGAATGACATTAGCTTGGAGGATGTGGAATCGATATGGGTGGAGCTGCGAAACACTAAGGGGCAGAAAACGCTAGTGGGTGTTGTGTACAGGCCGCCTAACAGTAGTAGTGGAGTTGGGGATGACATCAAACAGGAAATTAGAAATACGTGCAACGAAGGTAAAACCGTTATAATGGGTGACTTCAATCTACATATAGATTGGGTGAATCAAATTGGCAGGGGTGCTGAGGAAGAGGATTTCTTGGAATGTATACGGGATAGTTTTCTAAATCAACATGTGGAGAAACCAATGAGAGAGCAGGCTATTCTAGACTGGATATTGAGTAATGAGGAAGGGTTAGTTAGCAGCCTTGTTGTACATGGCCCCTTGGGCAAGAGTGACCATAATATGGTTGAGTTCTTCATTAGGATGGAGAGTGACATTGTTAATTCAGAAACACGGGTCCTGAACTTAAAGAAAGGTAACTTTGAGGGTATGAGACGTGAATTCGCCAAGATCGACTGGCAATTGATTCTTGAAGGGTTGACGGTGGATAAACAATGAAAGGCATTTAAAGACTGCATGGATGAACTACACCAATTGTTCATCCCAGTATGGCAAAAGAATAAATCAGGGAAGGTGGCGCACCCGTGGATAATGAGGGAAATCAGGGTAAGTATCAAAGAAAAATATGAAGCGTACAAATTAGCCAGAAAAAGCAGCCTAGCAGAGGACTGGGAGAAATTCAGAGACCAACAGAGGAGGATAAAGGGCTTAGTTAGGAAAGGGAAAATGGAGTATGAAAGAAAACTGGCAGGAAACATAAAAACCGACTGCAAAAGTTTTTATCGATATGTGAAGCGCAAAAGATTAGTTAAAACAAATGTAGGTCCCTTGCAGTCAGAAACGGGTGAATTGATCATGGGGAACAAGGACATGGCAGACCAATTGAATAACTACTTTGGTTCTGTCTTCACTAAGGAAGACATAAATAATTTGCCGGAAATAGCAGGGGATCGCGGGTCAAATGAGATGGAGGAAATGAGTGAAATCCAGGTTAGCCGGAAAGTGGTAAATTGAATGGATTAAAGGCCGATAAATCCCCAGGGCCAGATAGGCTGCATCCCAGGGTACTTAAGGAAGTAGCCCCAGAAATAGCAGATGCCTTAGTGACAATTTTTCAAAACTCTTTAGATTCTGGAGTAGTTCCTGAGGATTGGAGGGTAGCTAATGTAACCCCACTTTTTAAAAAGGGAGGGAGAGAGAAAACGGGGAATTACAGACCAGTTAGTCTAACATCAGTAGTGGGGAAACTGCTAGTCAATTATTAAAGATGGGATAGCAGCGCATTTTTTTTTTTTTTTTGTTTGTTTATTTTTGTTAGAAGTAAGTACAGTAGTCTGGTACTTAAGTACCTAATACATAATACATAAATACATATTTTCATTCTTGTACAACTTCATATTTTTGGTGCAATAATAAAAGAACAGTGAGAGAAAAGAGAAATAAAGAGTGTCGGAATAGATAGACAAGCAAGTAGAAACAGAAAGTAAAAAAAAAATAAAGGACAGAGGTGAGAAGTTAAAAGATTGAAAGAAAAGGAAAAAGTAATAAGAAATGAAAGATTAGGAGAGATCTACCTATCTCATATTTTTGCCCATTCGTCACCCAGTTCTGAACCATTTAATTTCTAAGGTTATGTTATGTTGCACCATATGCTTGTATAAAGTTGATAAACGGAGACCAAATCTTTAAGAATTGGTCTACTTTGCCTAGTAAGAGGAATCTCATTTCTTCAAGATGTAGCGTTTCAGACATATTTGAGATCCACATTTTGAATGTTGGCGTAGGTGCGTTTTTCCAAAATTTAAGTATAAGTTTTTTTCGCTGTTATTAGACCATAATTAAGAAAGGCTTCTTGGAATATAGTTAGTTTACTTCCCTCTTCCATTGATCCAAAGATAATCAATTCAGTATTGGGGTTCAATTTTGTGTTAAATAGTTTTGTAAAAATTCCAAAAATTTCATTCCAAAATGTATACAGTTTTGTACAAGAGACAAAGGAATGTGCTATAGTGGCATTTTGAGTTAGACATTTGTCGCAGATGGGGGAAACATTTGAAAATAATTTTATTCAGTCTTGTTTTCGAATAATATAATCTATGTAAAATTTTAAATTGAATTAGGTTATGTCTTACATTCATTGAACATTTGTTTACATATAATAGATTTTTATCCCATCTATCGTTCGGAATTTTTATCAATAACTCTTGTTCCCAGTCTCTTCTAATTGCTTCTGTCATTGGTGTTTCTATATTTAGAATTATATTATATAAGTAAGATATTAAATTGCTTGATTCTGCCTTTCTATTCATTCCTTCCTCCAGTAGATCTGGGGTTAAAGTTTGATATCCTTGTATATACTTTTTCAAATAATCTTGAATTTGAAGGTATTTGAAATATTGATTACTTTTCAAATTATATTTTAGTTGTAATTGTTGGAATGATAAAAGTTTTCCCATTTCATACATATCTCCCATCATTTTAATTCCTATTCTTTCCCAATGGGTAAACGTTTTATCAATAATGGATGGTTTGAATGAGGGATTATTAGCTATTGGAGAAAGAAGCGATAATTTTCTTAATTTTAAAGTTAATTTTATTTGTTTCCAAATTCGTATTATACTATGAATAATTGGATTCTTCTTGTATATTACATTGTTCAGTTTTATCGGGGAAAGAAGGATCGCTCCTATATTATAAGGGGAACAATCCTCTTTCTCCATTCTTATCCAATCTACCTGTTGGGCAGAACTGTCCAACCAGTAGATTATATTTTTAATATTCACTGCCCAATAATAATACAATAAGTTAGGGAGTGTCAGTCCCCCTGATTCTTTAGATTTACACAAGTGTTTTTTTTTTTATTCTGTGTGATTTATAATCCCATATAAAGTTTATAATATCAGAATCTAATTTTTTGAAGAATTTTTAGGTATGTATATTGGTATTGATTGAAATAGGTACAATATTTGTCGTAAGAAGATCATTTTTATCGCGTTTATTCTGCCTATTAATGACATCGGCAGTGTCTTCCAAAATTTAATCAGCCCATTTAATTTAGTTAATAAAGGCATATAGTTTGCGTTGAGTAATGATTTATAGTTTCCTAGTAATTTGGATGCCCAAATATTTAAATTTTTCTGTTGTAATTCTAAAAGGGAATTTCAACAGATGTGTCGACTCTTGAGGTTTTATCGTCATAATTTCGCTTTTGTTCCAATTTATTCTATATCCTGAAAAAGAACCAAATTCCTCTATTAAATTTAGTATATTTGGTATGCTAATTTGCGAATTTGTAATATATAATAATATGTCATCTGCATATAATGAAATTTTATTATTTGAGTGTTTGGTAATATACCCATGAATGTTCGGATGGCTTCTTATACTTTCAGCTAAAGGCTCTATCACTAGTGCAAAAAGCAGGGGCGATAACGCGCACCCCTGCCTATTGCCCCTTGCTAAGTGGAATTTCAGGGATAATATATTATTAGTCAGTATTCTAGCCGTCGGCTTATCATATAATAGTTTTACCCATGAAATAAAATTATCTCCCATATTAAATTTTTCCAATACTTTGAATAAATATTGCCATTCTACTTGATCAAAAGCTTTTTCTGCATCCAATGAATAATTGCTAGTTCTTCTTCAGTATTATGTGAGTACATTATATTAGACAACCGTCTCAAATTGTTAAATGAGTATCTCTTTGGTATGAACCCTGTTTGGTCCGGATTTATTTGTTTACTAACATATTTACTCAATCTCGCTAGGGTCTTCGTTAATATTTTTTTGGTCTGTATTTAAGAGTGCAATAGCTCTATATGAGCCTGGGTCTTCTAGATCTTTATCCTTTTTTGGTATAAGTGTAATAGTTGATTCAGTTAGTGTTTCTGGTAGTTTATTTTCTTTAAAAATGTATATATATAAATCTTGCAACCGTGGAGAAATTATTTCGTAGAATCTTTTATAGAATTCATTACTGAAGCCATCTGGTCCTGGGGTTTTGCCGTTCTTCAACGAACTAATTGTTTCTTCTATTTCCTGTAGTGTAATCTGAGCTCCTAATGCCTCTTGTTCCACCATATTTAATTTTGGAAGATTACAATTATCTAAGAAATTTGCAATTTGAGTATTATTTGCAGAGGTTTTCGATGTATATAAGTTTTGATAAAATTGAGCAAATCTTTTATTAATATCTTTAGGTAGTGTTAGTAATTCCCCTTTGTCTGATTTAATTTTAGTAATTGTATTTTCTGTGTCCCTTTTTTTCAGTTGGCGTGCTAAGAGTTTATGAGGTTTATCACCAAATTCAAAATTTTCTTGTTTTGTAATTTGAAATAATCTCATTATTCTGGCCGATAAAATTTTATTTAGTTTATATTTTAGTATTATTATCTTATTATGTTTATCTATAGTTGGTTCTTTGGCATTTTCTGAATCTAATTGTCTAATTTCTTGTTCTAACTGCAATTGTTCAGTATTATTCTTTTTATTTTGGAAAGCTTGATATGAGATTATAATTCCTCTAATAAATGCCTTAAAAGTTTCCCATAATAAAGAGGGTGAAATATCTGTGTATCATTTGTCTCAAAGAAGAATCTCATCTGCTCTTTTAAATATGTGCAACCTTGTGAGTTATTTAAAATTTGGGGGTTAAACCTCCAAAACGAATTTTTTATCGGGCATTCCTTCTAATTTTAAAGAAAAAGTTAACGGGGAATGATCAGAAATGATACTATTATGATATTTAGAATTATATGTATATGGAATTAGTTTTGTGTCCACTAAGAAATAATCAATACGTGAATATGTTTTTATATGTACTGTTGAATAAAATGAATATTCCCTACTTACTGGGTTAGCGATCCTCCATACATCTGTTATATTAGAAATTTTTCATGTATGTATTTAGGAGTTCACTCGTTTTAGATTTTATGTTAGTCCTTTTTTGTTTTGCTGATTTATCCAAATATGGATCTAAAACACAATTCAAATCTCCCCCTATTATCACATTTTGATGATTAAGTTCTGAAATTATATCCAAAATTTTACTAAAAAATTGGGGTTGTCAAAATTAGGAGCATAAATATTTATCAAAGTAAGTGGAGTAGAATAAATTTCTCCCGTAACTATGATGTACCTCCCCTCTTTATCTGCTATAGTATTCTTTAATTTAAAATGGTATACCTTTACGAATGATAATAGCCGTGCCTCTAGATTTAGAAGTAAATGAAGAGTAGTATGTTTGCCCAATCCAATTGCCTTCAATCTTATCTGTGTTTGATATTTCAGATGCGTCTCTTGTAAGAAAATAATGTCACTTTTTAAGGCTTTTAATTGGGCAAAGATCTTACCCCTTTTAATTGGTTCATTAGCGCCCCTTATATTCCAACTACAAAACGTGATTCCTCCAGTTTTATTTTGTTTATCGTCTTGCATTATGGATCATGTTAATACCTTTACTTCATATGGTGCAACCAAGAACCTTATAACTCCAGATGAAGGATGATCATCCCCAGCTGTTTTGTTGGCATCTCTCCTTCAGAATAAACCTTGAAAAAGACCAGAAAGTGTAGAGTCGTGAAAAGATAATTAACAAACAAAAAGTGATATTATAATATCCAAAAATAAAGATATTATAATTAAAAACAAGCCACCAACAGGTGGTAGAAAAATTGTTATTGACTTCCGTAGATGTTTTTATATGTTTCGCTCTGCCCCCTTGACCAATTATTATTAATTGGAAGAGAGAGCGATACAAAGTTCAAAATTATATATATATATATATATAATAAAACATACTCCAATAGCTAGATTAGAAATTTATCTTCCAGGAGGAAAAACAAAATAAAAAAAGTAGTTTCCAAATTAATTATATATTTTAAATATAACAGTAATTATGTTAATTATATATCCATATCTATCAATATGCCTAGATTTATTACAATTAAGTCTCAAACTTTTGTATCAGACAACAGCAGGTCCCAAGGGGTTAACCAAATTCAGACCCTTGGATAATTTCCAAGTATCTGAATCTCCTCCCCCCTTTACGCACGATCTAGATTAAGTCTACTGTATCCATAAAATGTGTTAGTATGTTATTAATACTACCCAATTTTATTAATTATATTTTATGTTAGTATGTAATTATATGTTTCTTAAATCGTATTCTATATTACACTATATTCTCAATTTATTTTCCCCTACAATAACATCGAGGAGAAGCGACAAAGAAAGGACTGTGTCTCTTTTTTTTTTTCAACATAACAAAAAAGACTGCTCTTGTTAAAATGGCGAATCTTCCTCGAGGCACTGTCTAGACTTTATCTTTGGAATGTTAATTCAAGGTCGGATTTTAAGTTTTCATTTCAACAAAGGACTGACAAAGAAGAGAAACTGTGGCGGGGAAAATAAATTGAGAAGATAGCAGCGCATTTGGAAAGTGGTGAGATCATTGGACAAAGTCAGCATGGATTTACAAAGGATAAATCATGTCTGACGAATCTTATTGAATTTTTTGAGGGTGTAACTAGTAGAGTGGATAAGGAAGAAGCAGTGGATGTGTTATATCTGGACTTTCAGAAGGATTTCAACAATGTCCCACACAAGAGATTGGTATACAAACTTAAAGCACACGGTATTGGTGGTTCAGTATTGATGTGGATAGAGAACTGGCTGGCAGACAGGAAACAAAGAGTAGGAGTGTTACACAAAAAGCTGGAGAAACTCAGCGGGTGCAGCAGCATCTAAGGAGCGAAGGAGATAGGCGACGTTTCGGGTCGAGACCCTTCTTCAGACATGCTTGTACTCGCTGGAATTTAGAAGATTGAGGGGTGATCTCATAGAGACTTACAAAATTCTTAAGGGTTGGACAGGCTAGATGCAGGAAGATTGTTCCCGATGTTGGGGAAGTCCAGGACAAGGGGTCACAGTTTAAGGATAAGGGGGAAAGGGGGAGATGAGAAAATCGTTTTTTCACACAGAGAGTGGTGAATCTGTGGAATTCTCTGCCACAGAAGGTAGTTGAGGCCAGTTTCGTTGGCCATATTTAAGAGGGAGTTGGATGTGGCCCTTGTGGCTGAAGGGATCAGGGGTATGGATAGAAGGCAGGTACAGGATATTGAGTTGGATGATCAGCCATGATCATATTGAATGGCGGTGCAGGCTCGAAGGGCCGAATGGCCTGCTCCTGCACCTAATTTCTATGTTTCTATGTTTCTAGGATGCCGAATCATCCTTGATTTGACTGAGCTTAACATCTTTGTGCAGTATAAACACTTCAAAATGTAAAACGTTGTTACTGCCAAACAACTGGTTTCCCAAGGGATGTTACATGGCATGCATCGACCTCAAAGATGCTTACTATTCAGTGGCCATTCATGAAGACCACAGGAGATATTTGAAGTTTAGCTGGATGGGGCCTAATTGTTAACCTCAGCTGCCAGACGATTTACTAAATTGCTAAAACCAGTCCTGGGGCTACTCAGGGCACAAAATCATATAGCCATGGCATACTTTGATGACATCTTAATCGTCAGGAAGACTATGGAATTAGCTGAATTATCTGTGTCAGCTACCAAACTCATGTTTGAAAGACCGGTTCCTAATCCATCCAGTTAAGTCCAAATTGGTACCATCTAGAATAATTGATCATTTGGGACTCACCATTAACTCAATTCACATGTCAGTGACTCTGCCTTGGGGCATGCAATTAGAATTAATTGAAGCCTGCAGAAACCTCATTGTTAAGAACCAACCTTCTATTAGACATGTGGTTAATATGAATGGCAAATTAGTGGCTGCTTTCCCAACTGCTCAGTTTGGGCCTTTGCACTACCAATACTTACAACGTGCAAAGAAGCAGGCACTCAAACTTCATAGAGGTCACTTCGACAGATCCATGCAGTTGCCAGCTGAAGCCATTGCTGAGTTATAATGGTGGGTGACCAATATTCAGTATTCCTCTAGTACTATTTTAGTTGATACACTATCAGTTATCCTGCAAACTATGCCAGTGCCCTAGGTTGGGGTGCTACCAACACCATCTCAAGCTGCGGTGGCAGATGGAATCTGCAGGAATCGTCGATGCTTCAGTCACATGGTTACATCTTTTGACAACATCACCTTTTTTGTTGATGATCTAATGAAGCAGAGCAGACCAAGGGATGTCGGGGCTCAAATTAAGTTTTATGCCTTAACCCTTAGACCAACAGTTGGGTGTGGTATCTCACATACTACAATACATGAAAGTCACTAAGAGCCACAGAGGCTCGGAATTATCCTTATTCATCAACTACAACCAAACCTCATAGGAAGGTTACAGTGCAGATCATTTCAAGATGGAGAAAATAGGTTCTGGCACTGCAGGAGTGGACACTGACACTTTTAAACCTCATTCCACCAGGGCTGCATCTACATCAGCAGCGAGGGATATGGACGTCCCTCTCGACCACATTCTAGCGGCTGCAGGATGGTCTAATGAACTGACATACCAAAGGTTTTATAAACAAGCCTATCGCCAGACCGGGGACTTTTGCTAATTCTGTTTTAGGTTCTGTTTTACAGTTTCCCCCTGGGTGAGAGGGGTCACTATTATTTTCTTTGATTATTAAAGCATCAGCATTTTTTATCTATGTCATGTTTGAATGCATTAATTATTCTCACATCCTGGTCAACTAACGCAGTGTGTGACACATGGACTTGTTTCCATGGCATGAAATCACAGAGCTTCAAAATCGTCACGGAATCACTCACATGACTCCGAAGTAAAATAGTAAGATTAAACGAGAACTTACCAGTTTGAAGTTTGATCTTTATTTTATGAGGAGTTACGATGAGGGATTACGTTCCCTCCGCTCCCAACCCTCGTAATATAAAGGTCATCTGGTAGTTTCTAGTCTTCTCTAATCTTACTATGTCACTTCAACTAACTGTTATCTGTGATTTCACACCGCTGCTTTTGAAGATTGACGTACATGCGGACTGGCGGACTTCTTCAAACTGGTAAGTTTCTCATTTAATCTGACTATTTTGTTGCATGCAACTTCATTTCTAATTTTCTGCACAACAATGTTGAAGTAGCTGTCAACATAATTTTTCCGTAATGATGACTCACTTGGTCTATGTTCCTCTGTGTATTTTCTCTAAAAAAACCCCTGTGAGTATAGTTTTCCAATTTCCACAGTGGAATTCCAGCATCAATGAATGCCTTGCACAGATCACTCGAAAGCTCAGATTTGCGACTGGAGCTAGCAGTAAATGTAGTGAGGAGACAAGCTTGGGTATTTTCGCTTGGGTAGTCTACGCCCCAACAGTATCAACATTGACTTCTCTAATTTTAGATAATCCTTGTCTTCACCCTCCTCCCCCTCCGCCTTCCCTGCTCTCATTCTAGTCCTCTTCCTTTCTTTTTCCTGCCCCCCCCCCCCACATCAGTCTGAAGAAGGGTCTTGAACCGAAACGTTGCCTTTTCCTTCTCTCCATAGATGCTGTGCCCCCGTTGAGTTTCTCCAGCATTTAGTATAGTAATGTAATGAAGTAATGAAGTGTTTTGAGCGACTGGTTATGCAACATATCAAAAATAGCCTACCTGCCGATCTAGAACCCACTGCAGTTCGCCTACAGAGCCAATCGATCCACAGAGGATGCAGTCTCAACAACACTGAACCTCGTAGTGCCACACTTTGATCGAAAAAATACTTATGCCAAGATCCTCTTCATAGACCTCAGCTCTGCTTTTAACACAATCATTCCGCAGCAGCTGGTGGAGAAGTTTGGAGTTATTGGGGATTGATGCTGGCACATGTAACTGGGTCCTGAACTTTCTATCACAACGGCAGCAGACAGTCAGGGTGGGCAGTAGGACATCAAAAAACCATAGCCGTGAGCACTGGCACGCCCCAAGGCTGTGTCCTAAGCCCCCTGCTGCTTACACACGACTGTACTGCTAGACTCAACAACAACTTCATCAACAAGTTCGCTGATGACACAACAGTGGTAGTCTCATCAGTGACAATGATGAGTCGGCGTACAGGATGGAGGTGGAGCTGCTCACAGGATGGTGCAAATCCCAACAACCTCATTCTCAACGTGGGAAAAACGAAGGAGATGGTGGTTGACTTCAGGAGGGCGGGAAAACAATGCCATACACCCCTGCACATCGATGGAGCTGATGTGAAAGGGTCAGCAGTGTGAGGGTCCTAGGACTCCACCTGTCAGATGACCTGACGTCCACGACCAACACCACAGCACTGGTCAAGAGAGCCCAGTAGCGACCACACCCTCTCCGTAGACTACGGAAAGCAGGTCTCCCACTGCACACCTACGAACTTTTTATAGGGGGACAATCGAGAGCACATTAACCTACGGCATCACTTCCGGGGTTCGGGAGCTGCAAGGCGTACGAATGGCACCAACTGGACAGGATTGTGAAGACCGCCAGCAGGATTATTGGTGCTCCACATCCTTTATTGCTGGACATATATAGGAAGAGATGTATTAGCAGAGCCATCTCCATCATCAAAGACCCCTACCACCCATCGCATCACATATTCTCCATCCTGCCATCTGGGAAGAGGTACAGGAGCATCAGCTGCAAAAACCAGCAGGATGCTCCTCAGCTTCTTCCCGCAGGCAATTAGACTGATAAACGGACTTTGCCCCCTGCCAAAGTATCGCCGCACCAAACCAAAACCAACCTGGACACACTGAAGCAGAGCCATTGTTGTGCCACTGCCGATCGGTAACTTGAAGATATATGTACTTTTATTCTTTATTTCTATTTATTTTTTACCACACCACTGAATGGACACTGGTTGAGAAACACTTTTTCGTTTTCCTCTGGGTATGTAAATACTCAGAAAAATGATAATAAAGGTATACAAAATTTTTTTTTGTCTCCCTTCGATTTTTCCAGCATCCTGCTGTTCTTTAAATAGATCTTGGAGAAGACTGAACCAGCAGGCAGTGGCATGAACAAATGAATGACCGACGGTGGCACCCCCCGACTTCGCCCTGGTGGTGGAAGTTTTCCTGTAAGTTATACTATGTTAAAACGTTAATAATAATATTAATATTAACGTGTTAAAATAGAAAACGCCATTGTAATCAGAGAAAATAGCATGACCTTTTACCAAAATGGCAAAAAAAAGGCTGATTTAGGCAATCGATCATGGAAAAGGCATTATCCTGGTGAAATCATCAAACAAGGCATAAAAAGGCACATGGCATTTATGGCAAAATCCTGGCTCTACTCATAAACAGTCCTTCATTAACTCCTCCTTGGTTGTAAGTGAAATGTAACCTTCTTCCTAATGTAGATGAACTTTACATATACATATCCATCACGCCTTCAAAGTTCTCGATGCTGGACACAAATATTACCACAGTCATCTTGATATCATGAAAAAATTCTCACTGGAGAAGTTCATAAGTTGATAAATGGTTGGAGCAGAATTCTGAGACGATTCGACCCATCAAAGCTGTTCCACCATTCAACATTGGTTGATCTATAATTTCCCTCTCAACCCCATTCTCCTACTTCACCCATTAACCTCTGACACTTGTGCTATTCAAGAATTTATCAATTTCCTCCTTTAAAATATTCATTGATGGCTTCCACAGCCTTCTGTGGCAAAGAATTTGATTGGTTCACCACTCTCTGACTAAAGAAATTCCCTCATTTCCTTTCTAAAGTCACGTCCATTTATTTTGAGGCTGTGGCGTCCGGTCCAAGACTCTCTCAATAGTGGAAACATCGTCTTCCACACAAGAGAAGACTGACTGAAGGAAAAATGTGTAAACAGAAACACAAAGGGAAGGCAATGAAGTTAGCTTTGCTTCCAGAGCAGACTGCTGCATATTCTGAAGAATCATTTTCTGCTGCTCTATTCAAGATCTCCCTCTGAACCTTTGAATGAGGAGCAAAGATTGCCATGGGAAAACTCCAATTGGTATATCTGAGCAGTAGCTGGAGGACCAGACTAGTGCTGAATAGATGATTCCTACATTGAAGGCATTCCATTGATTAAACCTTACCTACAAAGCAATTATACCATAAATATCATAAATACCATCTCTACTATTATGTAGATACAAGGAACAGCGGATGTTAGTTTACAAAAACTACACAAAAGTACTGGAGTAATCTCAATGGATCAGGCAGTATCTCGGGAGAACATGGATAGATGGACGTTCTGCCTCGGGGAGGGGTATCAAGTGCAGGACTGGGACAAAGAGGTGACACGGTAAGGGATCCTTGTAGGACTGAGATGAGGAAAAAGGCAATTTAGGACTGAGATGAGGAAAAAAAAATTCACCTAGAGAGTTGTGAATCTGAGGAATTCTCTGCCACAGAAGGCAGTGAAGGCCAATTCACTGGATGTTTTCAACAGAGAGATATAGCTCTTAGGGCTAATGGAATCAAGGATATGCGGAAAAAGTGGGAACGGGGGTACTGATTTTTGATGATCAACCATGATCATATTGAATGGCAGTGCTGGCTCGAAGGGCCAACTGGCCTACTCATGCATCTATTTACTATTTCTATATTTCATTTATGTCACCAGGAGGGAAGATATTTGCTTTATGCCACCCACCAGGAGGAAGAGTTTTTGTTCTTGCTCCCCCTTCCCCCAGAAGGAACAAGGATAGAGTTCCCCTGCTCATCACCTTTTCACCTCAACAGCCTCCGCATCCAACAATGTCATCCTCCGACATTTCCCTCACCTCCATCATGATCCAACCACCAGTTATATCTTCCTATCCCCATCCCTTTCCACCTTCCGTATAGACCACTCCCTCTACAACAAGTTCACTCATCCCTTTCCACCCAAATCAAACCCTTCTCCAAATACCTACTCCTGTAACCGCAAGAAATGTAACACCCATCCCTATATCACCTCCCTCACCTCCATCCAGGGACCTCAGCAGTCCTTCCAGCTGAGACAGAGGTTCACATACACCTCCTCTAACCTCATCTACTGCATCTGGTGTTCCCAATGTGGCCTCCTGAACATTGACCAGACCAATCATAGACTTGGCAACTGCTTTGGCTGAACACGTGTGCTGGGTCGGCTAAGGCCTACACAATCTCCCAGTTGCTAACTATTTTAACTCCCCTTCCCATTCCCCAGACTGACCTTTCTGCCCTGGGCCTCCTCGAATGCCATAGTGAGGCCACGTGCAAACTGAGTAACATAACTTCATACTGGGGTAACTTAAAATCCAATGGCATGAACAATAAAAATTCTCCATTTTGCTTAATTAACCCTCCCCCTCACCCTCTTCCCCCCAATGCCCTACCCCTTTCTTTCCTCCCCCTCCCCCATTTTACCCTGTGCCCCACCATCACTTGCACCGGGGGGGGGGGGGGGGGGGGGGGGGGGGGGGGGGGCCAATTTCTCCTCTCCCCCTCCCACCTACATTCCTTCCTCTACCTCCACAGTTCGCAACCTCTTCACTCCTTTTGTCTCACATCCTCTGTCTTTTAACATCTGTGGCCTTTGTTCACCATCTGCATTCAACACTATCCACTTGTATAACTCTTCCAGCTTTCACCCCCTCCCCCAAAACTCCTGACCCATCCATGTTCACCCAGAGATGAAGCCTGGTCTGCTGAGTTACTCCAGAAATGTGTGTCTTCTTTGTATCTCAATTATTATATGAGGTTTAAAAGTTGAAGTCTCTTCCGTTCTTGCCTTACAAGACAGTTATGAATGAATTAGGTCAGTAAAATTGTCCTCGAGGATGAGGATCAAACTAGCGTATGGGTGATCATTGTCAACGTGGACTCGATGGGCCAAAAGGCCTTGTTTTCACGCTGTATTCTCTGAACTAAACTAAACCAAACTACCACATGACCTTTCCATGCTTCGATAGACACAAAATGCTGGAGTACCTCAGGCAACAGGCAGCATCTCTGGTGAGAAGAAATGGGTGATGTTTCGGGTGAGGTCCCTCAGTCTGAAGAAGGGTCTCATAGAAACATAGAAACATAGAAAATAGGTGCAAGGAAGAGGCCATTCGGCCCATCGAGCCAGCACCACCATTCATTGTGATCGTGGCTGATCGACCGCTATCAATAACCCGTGCCTGCTTCTCCCCATATCCCTTGACTCCACTAGCCCATAGAGCTCGATCCAACTCTCTCTTAAATCCATCCAGTGATTTGGCCTCCACTGCCCTCTGTGCAGGGAACTCCATAAATTTCATAACACTCTCCTCGATCCGAAAGGTTACCCATACCTTCTTACCACATTGCTGCTGTCCCCCTGAGTTACTCCAGCACTTTGAGTCAATCTTCAGTGTAAACCAGCATCTACATTTTCCCTTCGTACACCTTTCCATGTTAAGGTCACTTTTCTTTAGATTTTTTTCCAACCCTCTCAGCCTCTGCTTCCTTTCCATTTTCAAATTAATATTTTTTTTAAACTTTTATTCAACGCATTCTTTTGATTACTTCACCCTCATTCCCCCATCCATGGACAAGCAGCCTCGCCTTTAATTTTACTGTTCAAAGTTAAGTGCGCGCTAACTGCGAATGACCTTATGTTTTCTGTTTTTCCAGAGTCCAAACTGATTACTATGAGATTCTACAAAACTAGACCGCCCTTTATTTAAATGTTGGCTGCATGCAGGAAACCTATTCATATATGCCTGATTGGCACCCACTTTGTGCTTGGGGCTGGAAACGAGTACAAGAAGAATAGATGACAGGAAAGGACAGTAATTTCTCAGCCTGGGGCTTCTTCTGAAATTAACTCCACTCTTTGCTTCTATGATTCATTTTCAGTGAAATTTGCTTAAGGCATCATTTGTGAAACTCTAAGTGGTTAAAGACAATGTAACAGGACACTATCTCTTACTGTTGTGTGGCCATGCTTGTTAATTAATCTGAGAGCTCCAAAATTGTCTGAGTGTTAGGCAGCAGGCAGTGTTTTCAACTTAGATTGGAAAGTACATCCTGCGTGACTTCAGTTCCCTTTTGGCCACAAGGTAAAAGCCAGCAATTAAGTTGATGAAGAGATCTTAGAAAACAAGGAGATAGTGCTAATGGTGGTAGTAACAGAAAAGGGCATATTTTACCGTAGTCAGAAAACTCGTCCAGAAACAATAAAACATTCCAGGGCACAGTCGTACAGGAAACCTTCCCATATATGGTGAAAATTTTCCCTATGTCAGAATGAACAAAGCTGCTTTTGCATCTCTGCCATATTCTCAGGACATCTCAAACTGCTCCAATTTTTAAATGTTGTTACATTAGGTAGTCTTATCTCCAATGAATCCACCAAAATGTTTCCACAGAGAACAGTAGGGTAGATGCACAGAGCCTCTTTTCCCAGAATAAGGTGATTTGAGGACCAGGGGACATAAGGTTAATTGGGTAAAGATTTCATGAAATCCCGAGGGTAGCTTTTTTCACACAAAGTGTGGTGGCGGTATGGAACAAGCTTCCAGGGGAGGTAGTTAAGGCAGGGACTACCCAACATTTCAGAAACAGTTAGACAGGTACATGGATAGAACAGGCTTGGAGGGATAATTGGCAAACATGGGCAGGTGGAGCTAGTGTACCTGGACATCTTGGGCAAATTGGGTCGAAGGGCCCTGTTTCCACTCTGCATCAACTCTGTGACTATAACAGCAGTGTTAGTTGTGAGAAAAGCATTGACTAGGAGACCAGGAGCACTCTCCTATTTTGTGGGCTTACACAGAATAATTAATCTGGGTCAGCTCCTGGAAGGCAATGGTAGGAACACTGATGTCAAATCAACCGGAAATGTTATATTTTTGCTGAGCTCTAGTCTCATCCTGCAAATTGAGTCATAGAGTTGTACAGCATGTAAACAAGCCTTTTCTGACAACTTGTCCATGCCAACCAAGATGCTCATCTAAGCTAGTCCTATTTTTGCCTGCATTTGGCTCATATTACTCTAAACCTTTCCAATCCATGTACCTGTCCAAATATATTTAAATGTTCTTATTATACCTGTCTCCTCTGACAGTTTTTTTCCATATACCTGCCACCTCAACTAGTCTGGATGATTTTCCTGGTCACATCAAATGTTCATAAGAACATAAGAAATAGGAGCATAATTAGGCCATTTTGGCCCCAGTTAAGCACTCGCCATTCAATCATGGCCTGATCTATTTCTCCCTCCTAACCCCTTTCTCCTGCCTTCTCCTATAACCTCTGACAATCCTCTGATTCCTCTAATCAAGAACCAATCTATCTCTGTCTTAAATATATCACTGTACGTTTGCCTCCACAACCTCAGGACCTATTCCATTGACAGGCAGAGGTATTCACAAACATCTTTTAACTCTCACTACTCTATTCTGAGGTCCCCACCAGCTTCCAAGAAGACCACAATCATCCCATGCAAAGAAAGGTAAGGTAGCATGCCTTAAAAGTGGCAGCAGACAAAAGACCAGGGCAAAAATCAAAAAGGGCCACTTTTTCAACATATAATTCTATAAGGGGTAAGTAGCGTTTGTAAAAACAAGCCTGAAGGCTTGTGTCTCAATGCAAGGAGTATTCGTAATAAGGTGGATGAGTGTGAACGTGCAGATAGCTATTAATGATATGCTAAGTGGGATCACGAGACATGGCTCAGGTGACTAGGCTGGGAGCTTGAACATCCCAGGTACACTCAATATTCAGGAGGGTAACAGAGAAAGGAAAAGGAGGTGGGGTAGCGTATGCTAGGATAGAGAGGAGATTTACGCAATGGAAAGGAAGGACATCTATCTTGGAGGATGTGGAATCGGTATGGGAATAGCTCAAAACACTAAGGGGCAGAAAACTCTGGTGGGTGTTTGTGTACAGGCACCTAACATTAGTCGTGAAGTTGGGGATGGTACAAACAGGAAATTAGCAATGCCGTGCAACAAAGGCAAAACAGTTATAATGGTTGACCTTCAATCTATAATAGATTGGGTGATCAAATAGGCAGTGGTGCTGAGGAAGAGATTTTTTGGAATGTATGCGGGATAGTTAATCTAAATCAAATGTTAGATGAACCAACAAGAGAGCAGCTATTTTAGACTGGTTTTGATTAATGAGAAGGGATAGATTAGCAGTCTTTAGTATAAACATGCCCCCTTAGGCAAGAGTTGACCATAAAATGGTTGATTCATCAGTAGAGAGATGACATTGTTAATTCAGAAACAATGGTTCTGAACTTAAAGAAAGGTAACTTTGAGGTATGAGATCCGTGAATTGGCCAAGATTGACTGGCAATTAATTCTAAAAGGGTTGACGGTGGATATGCAATGAAGACATTTAAAACTGCATGATGAACAACAAAAATTGTTTCCATCCCATTTGGCAAAAGAATAAATCAGGGAAGCAGTGCATCCGTGGATAACAATGGAAATCAGGGATAAGTATCAAGCAAAAGATGATGCGTACAAAGTAGCCGAAAAAGCAGCATACCAAGAGTGGTAGAAATTCAGAGACACAGCCGAGGAGGGGACAAAGGGCTAATTAGGAAAGGAAAAATAGATTATGAAAGAAAACTGGCAGGAACAGAAAAACTGACTGCAAAAGTTTTTATAGATATGTGAAAAAAAAGAGATTAGTATGAAACAAATGTAGTTCCCTTGCAGTCATAAACAGGTGATTTGATCAGCGGAACAAAGATATGGCGGGAACGAATTGAATAACTACTTTGGTTTCCGTCTCACTAAGGGAGACATAAATAATCTGCCGGAAATCGCAGGGGACCGCGGTCAAAAGGAGGAATTGAGTGAAATCCCAGGTCAGTCCGGGAATGGGATTGGTTAAATTGAATGGATTAAGGCGATAAATTCTAAGGCCAGATAGGCTGCATCCAGGTACTTAAGGAAGATCTCAGGAAATAGTGGATGCATTAGTGAAATAAACTTTCAAAACTCTTTTAGATTCTGGAGTAGTTCCCTGAGGAATTGGCAAGTAGCAAACGTAACCCCTCTTTTTAAGAAGGGAGGAGAAGAAAACGGGGAATTACAAGACCAAGTTAGGTCTAACTTCGGTAGTGGGGTAACTGCTAGAGTCAGTTATTAAAGATGGGATAGCAGCACTTTGGAATTGGAGAAATCAATTGACAAAGTCAGCATGTATTTTACAAAAGGTAACATCATGTCTGACGAATCTTGTGGAATTTTTTTGAGGATGTAACTAGTAGCGTGGATAATGGAGAACCATGGATGTGGTGAATCTGGACTTGCAGAAGGTCTTTCGACAAGGTCCCACCTTAGAAGATTAGTATAACAAACTTAAAGCTATTGGCATTGGAGGTTCAATATTGAATGTGATCGAGACTGGCTGGCAAACAGGTAGCAATGAGTAGGAGTAAAGGGTTCCAATTACACAATCGCAGGCAGTGACTAGTGGGGTACCGCAAGGCTCCATGCTGGGACCCCAGCATTTACACATATATTAATGGATCCTGGATGAGGGAAATTAGAAGGCAATATCTCCAAGTTTGCGGATGACACTAAGCTGGGGGGGCAGTGTTTAGCTGGAGAGGATGCTAGGAGACTGCACAGGTACTTTGATAGGCAGGGGGAGTGGGCAAATGTTTTGGCAGATGCAATATAATATGATAAATGAGAGGTACTCCACTTTGGTGGCAAAATCCGGAAGCAACTATTATCTAAATGGTTGGCCGAATAGGAAAAGGGGTGAGATGCAGCGAGACCTGGGTGTCATGTACACCAGTCATTGAAAGTAGGCATGCAGGGTGCAGCAGGCTGTGAAAAATCGAAATGGTAGTTAGCTTCATAGCAAAAGGATTTGAGTATAGAGCAGGGAGGTTCTACTCCAGTTGTACAGGGTCTTGGTGAAGACTCACACCTGGAGAAGTGCGTACAGTTTTTTTGGTCTCCAAATCTGAGTAAGGACATTATTGCCATAGAGGGAGGTGCAGAGAAGGTTCACCAGACTGATTCCTGGGATGTCAGACTGTTCTTATAAGAAAGACTTGTATTGACCCTCGGTTTATACGCTCCAAAATTTAGGAGATCTAGAGGGATCTTATAGAAACTTACAAATTTTAAGGGTGTTGGACCAGGCTAGTTGCAGGAAGATTGTTCCCGATGTTGGGGGAAGTCCAGGACAAGGGGTCACAGCATAAAGGATATGGGGAATCTTTTAAAACCGAGATGAGAAAGACTTTTTTCACACAGAGAGCGGTGAGTCGTCTGGAACTCTCTGCCATAGAATGTGTAGTATGAGGCCAGTTAATTGGCTATATTTAAGCTAATAAGTTAGATGTGGTGCCCTGGTGGCTCATATGATCAGAAGGTATGGAGAGAAGGCAGGTATGGGATATACTTGAGTTGGATGATCAGCCATGATCATATTGAATGGCGGAGCAGGCTCGAAAGGGCCGAATGGCACTCCTCCTCCTGCACCTAATTTCTATGTTTCTATGTTTCTGTGTTCTAACGACTACCATCCAGTGGTATTACGAAGTTCTTCAAGCAAGTCAGGTCAAGAGAGTTCAAGTCAAGGATAGGACAATGAAATCTGTGTCCCAGATAAGACAATTAAATTCTTGCTTGCTGCAGCACAACAGGATATTGTAAGCAAAAGGATACAGAACAATGCAGTTCAATATACACATAAATTACACAGTGTTAATGTGCAATAGCTGTTACCGTGTCATAGTCCCTGTTTTGTTGGCAAGTATTTAATAGCCTGATGGCTTGGGTGTAAAAAGCTGTTCCTGAACATGGATGTGTAACAAGATTTTCAGGCTCCTGTTACCTTCTACCCGATGGGACGGTGAGAGCTGAGTGCGTGGCCCCAGGAATGTTGTGGTTCCTTGATGATATGTTGGCTGCCTTTTTGAGGCAGCGACTGTGATAGATCCCTTCGATGGTGGGGGAGGTCAGAGCCGATGATGGACTGGGCAGTGGTTACAAACTTTTCTACTTCTTTTTCCGCTATGGGACTATCAAGTTACACGAACCAAGCCACCAGTCAGCATTCTCTCTACTGTGCGCCTGTACAAGTTTGAAAGAGTCCTCTTTGACATACCGACTCTCCGTAGTCTTCTCATGTAAGTAAAGGCATTGATGTGCTTTCCTTTATAATTACATCAGTGGTGCAGGGACCAGGAAAGATCTTCGGAAAATGTGGCATGCCCAGGAATTTGAAGTTCTTGACCCTTTCCACCATAATGTAAACGGGATTGTGGGTCCCTATCCTACGCCTTCCAAGTCCACAATCAGTTCCCTTCGTTTTGCTGGTGTTGTTGAGAGCCAGGTTATTGGGCTGGCATCATTTTGTCAATCGGTCGATCTCACTCCTATACTCCCTGACTCATCCCCATCAGTGATTCATCCCACAACAATGGTGTAGTCGGCAACTTGATGATTGAAGTTTCGCAGTATATCCAGCTACGCAGTAATGAGTATAGAGTGAAGTACAACAGGTGGGTGACTGAGCACTCGCAGCCTTGAGGTGCTCCCGTGCTGATGATTGTTATCAATTGATGACACATTTTTCCACCAATACAGACAGACTGTGGTCTGTGGAATGAGGAAGTCAAGGATCACAATTGCAGAGGGATACACAGAGAGACCCAGATCTGAGAGTATTGGTAATCAGCCCAAGGAGGCAAAGAAGGCACTCCCAATGCTTCCTACTTCCTAAGAGACTGAGAAAACTCAGCGTTATGTCTCAATAACATTTACAAACTTCTTCCGATATATCATCGAAAGCATACTGTCAGATTACATCACAGCTTGGTTTGGGAACAAGCTGCCCAAATCTGCAAGCATTGCAGAGAGTTGTAGCTGTAGCCCAGTCCCAACATACGCAAGAGTCAGACTACCACAACTTAATCCATTCTTACACTTCACAAAGCTTTGGAAAACCAATGAACATAATCAAAGACCTGACCATACCAGTCATTCATTTTTCCTGTCCAGCAGAAGGTACAGAAGCTTGAAACCTTATTCTCCATGTGTTTTTAGGCTTCTAAATGGTCATTCCAGAAGCGGGTAACTGTCCACTTCACCCTACCCATTGTTGGACAATAGACAGAGACAATAGACAATAGGTTGCACGAGTATGACAGTCATTCGGCCCTTCGAGCCAGCAATCTTTCATCCGCGCGTTAAAACTTCCTCTGCCATGCTATCTGCCCACTCCCCCAACCTGTCCAAGTGACCCTGCATGTCTCATAGCATTCCTCTCACAGTTCACCACAACCACTCAGACAGCTTTTGGTCATCTGAAACATTTGCTAATGTTACTTTGAATTCCCTTCATCCAAATCATTGATGTTTTTGAATTGTAGACTTTGTGGTCCCAGCACCGAACCCTGCGTACCCCATCCATAGTCACTGCCCTGCCAATGATTCTGAAAGGGACCCATTATTTATCCCTACTCTTACTGTGGATTTATTGGGCTTTGTCTATGGAATATATTAATTAGCTGCAATGCTGAGACACTGTATCGCCTCTGCGCCAATCTGTATCTCCCCTTACTCTATCTATTAAACTTGAGGCTGACGTGAATTGTATTTTATGCATGGTATATATGATTTGTTTGTATCGCATTCAAACAAAAGCTTTTCACTGTACCTTAGCAATATGTGACAATAATAAAGCTAATCAACCTAATCCTCTGAGTGAAATAATTTGCCCCTCAGGTTACTTTACAACCTTGCCTTCTCACCTTAAAATCTCTATCCTCTGGTTCGTTCTTCTACGTACCTCTGGTCAAAAATGCTGTGTATTCACTGGCAAGGTTGAAAATAAGATACACATTTTATAACAAATAATCCTGACCAATCAGATCTCACAGAACTCAACTGATAGAAATTATAACAATCTCATATTCCCTGCAAACAATATCTCAGCAATCTGTGCCATGTTGCCGATATTACATGGCTTGCAAAAAGTAATTCATACCCCTTGAACTTTTCCACATTTTGTCACGTTACAACCACAAACATAAATGTATTTTATTGGGATTTTATATGTGATAGACCATCACAAAGTGGTGCCATAATCGAGAAGTGGAAGGAAATTGATACATGGTTTCCAAATTTTATTACAAATAAAAAACTGAAAAATGTGCGTTGCAAAAGTAATTCAGCACCCCTGAGTCAATATTTTTGTAGAACCACTTTTCGCTGCATTTACAGCTGCAAGTCTTTTTGGGTATGTCGCTACCAGCTTTGCCACATCTAGAGAACTGATTTTTTTGCCCATTCTTCTTTGCAAAATAGCTCCAAGCTCAGTCGGATTGGATGTAGAGCGTCACTGTGAACAGCAATTGTCAAGTCTTGCCAGAGATTCTGAGGTTCAATTGGATTAGGTCTGGACTTTGACTGGGCCATTCTAACACATGAATATGCTTTGATCTAAACCATTCCTTTGAAGTCTGGCTGTATGTTTAGGGTTGTTGTCCTGCTGGAAGGTGAACCTCCGCCCCAGTCTTTGAAGTCTTTTTGCAGACTCTAACAGGTTTTCTTTCAAGATTGCCCCTGTATTTTGGCTCTATCCATCTCCCATCAACTCTGACCAGCTTCCCTGTCCCTGCTGAAGAAAAGCATCCCCACACATGATGCTGCCACCACCATGTTTCACAGTGGGGTTGGTGTGGTTCAGGGTGATGTGCATGTTTAGTTTCCCACCACACATAGCGTTTTTGCATTTATCCAAAAAACTTTCAATTTTGGTCTCATCAACCAAGCACCTTCCTCCACATGTTTGCTGTGTCCCCCACATGGCTTGTGGCAAACTGCAAACGGGACTTCTTATGGCTTTTGTTTTTCACACAATCGCTTTCTTCTTGCCACTCTTCCATAAAGACCCGATTTGTGGAGTGTCAAAACGACTGATAGGTTGTCCTGTGGACAGAATCTCCCACCTGAGCTGTGTATCTCTCAGCTCCTCCAAGTTACCATGGCCCTCTTGGCTGCTTCTCTGATCAATGCTCTCCTTGCCTGGCTCTCAGTTTCTAGGTGGACGGCCATGTCTTGGTAGGTTTTGCAGTTGTGCCATACTCTTTCCATTTTCGGATGATGGATTGAACAGTGCTCGTGAATGTTCAAAGCTTGGGATATATTTTTATAACCTAAACCCTGCTTTAAACTTCGTCCACAACTTTTATCCCTGATCTGTCTGGTTTGTTACCTTGGGCTTCATGATGTTTGTTCAACTAATGTTCTCTAACAAACCTCTCAGGCCTTCACAAGAACAGCTCTGTATTTATACTGAGATTAGATTACACACAAGTGGTCCACTATTTACTAATTAGGTGACTTCTAAGGCAATTGGTTGCACTGGATTTATTTAGGGGGTATCAGAGTAAAGGGGGCTGAATACTTTTGCACGCCACACTTTTCAGTTTTTTATTTGTAAAAAGATTTGAAAATCATGTATCATTTTCCTTCCACTTCACAATTATGCGCCACTTTGTTGTTTGGTCTATCACATAAAATCATAATAAAAAACAATTACGTTTGTGGTTGTAATGTGACAAAATGTGGAAAAGTTCAAGGGGTATGAATACTTTTGCAAGCACTGTAATTCTTCTTTAGAAACATTTTAAAAAGTAACCAAAATCAGCATCCACTTTTTCTTGCCGATTTTCCTAGCTTCTAGATGCAGATCAAGGCCTTAGAACTAAAAGGAGCCCCTTCCAATATAAGCTTTGAGTTTACAAATTATTTGTGTTTTTACGTAGCAGAACTACTTTTGCAGATGCTGAGTATCTTTGAAGGTCAAAAGTTTTAAATTAGAACAAGGAATGTTTCTGCTCTGCAGGATGTTTCCTTGCAAATTAGGCGATTTTTTGACACTTGTGCTCCCAATCAAGAGAAAGGTATATTAAAATCTGAATTAGTGGCCAGAGAATTGGCAGACTCAGAAATAGACAATAGATAGACAATAGACGCCCCCCCTCAATAGGAAGGAGGAGTAGGCCATTCGGCCCTTCGAAATCAGCACTGCCATTCAATGTGGAACATCATGGCATGATCATTCCACAATCCAGTACCCCCGTTCCTGCCTTCTCCCCATATCTCCTGACTCAGCTACCTTTAAGATCCCTAAGAGGGAGTTAGATTGTGCCCTTGTGGCTAAAGGGATCAGGGGGTATGGGAGAGACGGCAGTAGCAACAGGATACTGAGTAGAATGATCAGCCATGATCATATTGAATGGAGGTGCAGGCTCGAAGGGCCGAATGGCCTACTCCTGCCACCTATTTCTATGTTTCTATGTTCTATCAAGCTCTGTCTTGAAAGTATCCAGAGAACCGGCCTCACCAGCTTCTAATGTTACTTTGAATTCCCTTCATCTAAATCATTGATGTATATTGTAAATCAGCTGCGGTCCCAAGCACCGAGCCTTGCGGTACCCCACTAGTCACTGCTTGACATTCTGAAAGGGACCCGTTAATCCCTACCCTTTGTTTCCTGTCTGACAACCAATTTTCTATCCATGTCAAACTCAAAACCCAATACCACGTGGCCCCACTCATTTTGCTCACTAATTCTCCTATGTGGACCTTATCAAATCTCGTCATCATCGTTGTCGTCTCATCCTTTGTGTCCCTAGCATCTTACCCTCAGTAGTAATCACTTGCTGTGAGAACGGGGAGGTTGAGAAGGAGTTTCTTCCCGGAGGCCATTAGGACTGATAAACTCCTACCTCACCAGGGACTAACGCTACTGTACCATTCTACTGTTTTTTTTCTAAATTGCTGTTTTTTTTTTTCCTTTTCCCTTCCTCCAACAATATGGAATATGTAAAATAATATGTGATCCTTGTTCCATTCTGTTTGTAATTTGTTGTTTGGTTTGTTTTTGCATTAAGTCCGTGAGTATTGCCACTTTTCATTTCACTACACATCTCGTATGTGTATGTGACGAATAAAACTGACTTGACTTGACTTGTGGAGCCTGGAATGCATTGCCCGGGGTGAAAGTGGATGCAGTTATGATACTGGCATTTACGGTCCTGTTAGATAGGAATATGGAAGTTTAGTTTTAGTTTAGTTTAGTTTAGCGATACAGTGCGAAGAAGGCAGCCTTTGGCTCACCGAGTCCGCACACCGACCCTCGATCCCTGCACAGTAACACTATCCTACCACATACTAGGGACAATTTTACATTTATAACCAAGCCAATTAACCTACAAACCTGTATGTCTTCGACACCTGTATGTGTCGGTTCTTCGTAGAAGAACCATAGAGGAGATCTTCGTTTCCTCACACATAGAGGACACCGAAGATCTCAGAAAAAAACCCAGGAGGAGAACACACAATCTCCATCCAGGACCCGTAGTCCTGGTCAAACCTGGGTTTCTGGCGCTGGAACTGCTGGAATAAAGAGATATGCATCATGTAACAAGCAGATGAGATCAGTTTTTAACTGGGCGTTGTGTGCTGGGAACTGGGCATCATGGCCCGAAGGGCCCATTCTTGTGCTGTACTGTTCTATATTAATCCTTTTGGAGTCTGGGAAGGCAGCCATGTTTTTCTGAGACAGAAGGGAATATTGCAAAGTGCTCATCAAATTGTCAGTGTTGATGTTCAGCTGTCAATATTAGATCTTCATCAACTTTACCCAGAATAGCTATTAAAGATCATCCCTAATCTAGCAGAACACATAAATTGAAATGCCAGTGCCCAGGGGTGAAAGATGGTAACAAATAGAAGTGAGTAATATTTCCCGGACATTGATCTACTGCCACATTTGTCAGCAAGACATCAACAAAAAAATTGCTTCTTTACTTTGCCGGCTAGTCAATGATTAACATGTCCCTGACTGAAGTGTGCAATGGTGCTTGTCCAATGATACAGGCAACTGAATTCTATTCCTTACCTTTCCCCCTAAATCTGGCTGAGCTGGTGCTTTGTTTTTGACAGCTGAGAACAATCTGTCAATGGAGAAAAAAGCACAAAGAATGCATTTTGGTAACAGAACAATACATCCCCATGATAATCAATCACTGGAGTGCTTACGAATTCAGGCTGACCCATTCAGCTCGTGATTGCTGTCTTTAAAAATCCATTATGAACATTCATGTATAGTGAGAAGAAAAGAAGCCTACAATAACCAATCAGTACATTCAAAGCAGTCAAGGCAGCACCGTCAATGCCAGAAATTCTAACCATTTGACGTTTTTACAGCAACCTGTGGAAAACTGATTGCCTGATCACTCAAGAACTGCTTTGATGAATTTTAAGAGAGAGCATTGAAAATAGCTTCATAGGGCTATTGGAATCAAAATGGATATGGGGAAAAGCAGGAACCTGGTTCTGATTCTTGATGATCAGCAATGAAGACATTGAATGACGGTTTTCTGACTCGAAGGGCCGAATGGCCTATCCTGCACAAAAAAAGGAAGGCAGATTATTATTTGAATGGTGTCAAGTTGGGAAAAGGGGAAGTTCAAAGAGATCTGGGAGGTCCTTGTTCATCAGTCACTGAAAGTAAGCATGCAGGTAAAACAGGCTGTGAAGAAAGTTAATGGCATGTTGGCCTTCATAACAAGAGGAGTTGAGTATAGGAGCAAATAGGTCCTTCTGCAGTTGTACAGGGCCATAGTGAGATCATACAAGGAGTATTGTGTGCAATTTTGGTCTCCAGATTTGAGGAAGGACATTCTTGCTATTGAGGGAGTGCAGCGTATGTTCACGAGGTTAATTCTCGGGATGGCAGGACTGTCATATGTTGGAGAATGGAGCGGCTGGGCTTGTATTCTCTAGAATTTAGAAGGATGAGAGAGGATCTTATTGAAACATATGATTATTAAAGGATTGGACATGCTAGAGGCAGGAAACATGTTCCTGATGTTGGAGTTAGTCCATTTAGAACCAAGAAAGAGAAAAAACATTTTCACCCGGAGAGTTTGTGAATCTGTGGAATTCTCTACCTCAGAACGCAGTGGAGGCCAATTCTCTGGATGCTTTCAAGAGAGAGTTAAATAGAGCTCTTAAAGATAGCGGAGTCAGGGGATATGGTAAGAAGGCAGGAACGGGTACTGAATATGGATGATCAGCCATGATCACAGTGAACGGGCGGTACTGGCACAAAGGGCTCAATGGCCTACTCCTGCACCTATTGTCTATTATCTATTTTCTATATTTCTATGTTAATAAGACACTTTGCCCTGAGTTCAGCTGGCCTATCAGGGGTAGCACAAAGCAACACCATGTGATTATTGAACTCATTTATCTGCATGCAGTGATATCTTCTGGACTGTATACCTGGATATTGGAAGGAGGAGAAAGCTCCATTGTAAAAGAACTGCTGACAGTGGAGTCATAAGGTCATAAGGAATAGTAGTAGAATTAGGCCATTAGGCCCATCAAGTCTACTCTTAGACATCGAGTCCAAGAAAAAATCCAAGGGAAACAAACGGACAACCATGGAAAATGAACACGGGCATTGCAGAGCATGTTTAGTCTCAGTTTTAGCAAGCGGAGGAATGTGTACGGTTGTTACATTCGGCAGGGGAAAAATATGCTGCTCTAAGGTTTAGTACATGTTCAGGAGTCCATTGGCAGCAATTAATTATTGACGGAATCCACTGGTGGAAATCATTCCACAAGTCTGGGAATGGTTACAGGGAGCTGTGCTCCAGAATGGGACAGGCAACCTGAGTCCTGGATATGAGACCCTGGATGGCCACAGAGGACAGGAGAACAGGTATCCTCCATATGCAGAGATAATGGCAGGAGATGAAAATCAATTTCTCTGAAGCTTCAAGGACGTTATGTAAATTATTTACTTGATTCGTACAGGTGTCAGAAGTTATGTGGAGAAGGCAGGAGCATGGGGTTAGGAAAGAAACATAGATCAGCCATGATTGAATGGCGGAGTAGACCTGTTTCTACTCGTATTCCTTATGATCTTAACTCATAAACATGGCCACATCTCAAATTTTGGGGTGGGAGATTGCAACCTTCACGTGGTCCGCCCTGTTTCGATGAATGCAATCAACCTGGAATGCACAATCAAATAAGATCAAATAGAACAGGTTGTCCTACAACTTTAGCCTGTGCAAGAATACGAAGACCACAAAGTTCTCTAACATATCCATCAACAGCCTCTCGCACACATTCACCTCTTATCTAGCACTAAATTCTAACTAAAGGGGCTGTCCCACTTGGGCACCTAATCCACAAGTTCTGGCGAGTTTGCCCTCGATTCATACTCGTAGCATGGTCGATACGAGGTCCTAGGAAGTCTTTGTAACTTTCCTTCATGCTCGACGGTAGTCCCCATGTACTCGAGGCCTCAGCTAGGTCGCAGTATATTTTCCAACATGTGAAAAATGCCTGCGAGTAATGAAAGGTCGCCATGGAAAAAATCAATACTTTTTTTACTCGTAGGTATTAGGTCGTAGGTCAAAGGAGGTCAAAGGAGATCGAAGGAGGTCGCCTTCACTCTCCACTATTCGGTGTCCAATTTTCCCAAAGTTAGTCTTAGCTAGTCGAAGCTAGTCTTCAACATGGTCGAAGGAAGCCTTCTACTTAGTCGAAGGAGGTCTTCAACATGACATTTTTTCAAAAGGAGCTGTCCCACTTGGCGACCTAATTGGCGAGTATAGAAGAATTTGAAAAAAGACATGTTGAAGACCTCCTTCGACTATGTAGAAGACCTCCTTCGACTATGTTGAAGACTAGCTACAACTAGCTACGACTAACTTCGGGAAAATTGGACACCGAATAGTGGAAAGTGAAGACGACCTCCTTCGATCTCCTTCGACCTCCCTTCGACCTTCGACTACCCTCGATTACCTACGACTAACAAGCTGACCTACTACGACCTACTATGACCTACTACGACTAAACCTACGAGTTAAAAAAGTATCAATTTTTTTCCATGGCGACCTTCTTTTATTCGCGGGCATTTTTCAACATGTTTGAAAAATACGCTGTGACCTAGCTGAGGCCCTCGAGTACGTGGGGACTACTCTCGAGCATGAAGGAGAGTTACAAACACCTCCTAGGACCTCGTGTCGACCATGCTGCGAGTATGAGTCGAGGGCAGACTTGCCAGAACTCACGGGATTATGTCACTGAAGTGGGACAGCCCCTTGAACAGTTAATAAGTCCTAATGCTGCCTGCCATTGTTCGTTTGAACATCTCTACAATTTCCACATAATTAGATATGTTGAGGTAAACAGCAAAGTTTACTAAAAGTGACCATTCACCAACCTAAATGGCTGCTCCCCCCACCAACTGTCTACCATAGCTGCACTGTAATGGTACCTTACAAATCTACAACCTGACAACTGAGAAAGCCAAGGATAGCAAAACTCATGCAAATACCGCATTTGCAGGTTCCTTTCCAAGTCACATATTGGCAAAATAGTAATATTAATTAGTTGTTCAATGTAAATATTGGAAATTCCTATCCAACTGCTTTCCAAGAGAAACAAACACCACGTGAGCAGTGGTTCACAAAATCAGTTCCTTTTCAATAGTAATCAGAGGCAGGCAGCATATGCAGGCCTTACCGAGAAAGGAATTAAAGAAAAATAAGATGATTTTGTGCACACCATTGAGACCACCCCCATCATTTTTTGATGCTGTTACTGAGATATTTTGGAATTTTCTTTCTCTCTGCTGTGAATCCTGATTCGTTGTTATGTTTTGCATGTTCTATAATTCTGCCCTGTCGAAAGATGACATTACAAGATCCTGAAGGGGGGATATATCCCTCCTGCACCAAGCAGCCTGGTGTGAATAATATTAAGAGGCTCGAAGGGCTGCAAAACAGAACTTTAATTACTGGTTCAGGGAGTAGGAGAATGACACAGTATGGTGAAAGCTGCTGACAGCAATAATGGACATTTGAAAACACAAGATTAGCACTATCTGCTAAAACAGAAACAAGCACTGGAAAGATCACTTTCTGCACAGAATCTTAATACATTACAATCAACTTTTTGATACATTCATATTTGCTGATTCCTCCCAGCTAACAACGTGTGGCGTGCGTTGCCCAGAACCTAATCTTGTGCTGAATCAGGATTTCTACTTCAGAGCACGTCTCTACGACACTGTGGTGGCACGGTGGCGCTGTGGTAAAATTGTTGCTTTAAGGCGGCAGAGAACCCAGCTTCAATCCTACTAACGGGTGCTGTCTGTACGCAGTTTGTTCGTTCTCCCCATGACCCGGCGTGGGTTTGCTTTAAGATAATCTGTTTCCTCCCACACTCCAAAGACATAGGCTAATTGGCTTGGTATAAATGTAAATTGTCCGACGAATCTGTCATGTCATGTCCGATTCGTAAATGTAAATCATGTCTGACGAATCTTATATACTTTTTCGAGGATGTAACTAGTAGAGTGGATAAGGGAGAACCAGTGGATGTGTTATATCTGGTCTTTCAGAAGGCTTTCGACAAGGTCCCACATAAGAGATTAGTATATAAACTTAAAACACACGGTATTGGTGGTTCAATTAATGATTGGATAGAGAACTGGCTGGCAGACAGGAAGCAAAGGGTAGGAGTAAACGGTCCTTTTCAGAATGGCAGGCAGTGAGTAGTGGGGTACCGCAAGGCTCAGTGCTGGGACCCCAGCTATTTACAATATATATTAATGATTTGGACGAGGGAATTGAATGCAACATCTCCAAATTTGCAGATGACACCAAGCTGGGGGTATAGTTTAGGTGTGAGGAGGATGCTAGAGGAGGCTGCAGGGTGATTTGGATGGCTGAGTGAATGGGCAGATGCATGGCAGATGCAGTATAATGTGGATAAATGTGAGGTAATCCATTTTGGTGGCAAAAACATGAGGGTAGACTATTATCTGAATGGTGGCAGATTAGGAAACGGGGAGATGCAACGAGACCTGGGTGTCATGGTACACCAGTCATTGAAAGTAGGCATGCAGGTGCAGCAGGCAGTGAAGAAAGCAAATGGTATGTTAGCATTCATAGCGAAAGGATTTGAGTATAGGAGCAGGGAGGTTCTACTGCAGTTGTACAGGATTTTGGTGAGACCACACCTGGAGTATTGCATATAGTTTTGGTCTCCAAATCTGAGGAAAGACATTCTTGCCATTTTTCGAGGATGTAACTAGTAGAGTGGATAAGGGAGAACCAGTGGATGTGTTATATCTGGACTTTCAGAAGGCTTTCGACAAGGTCCCACATAAGAGATTAGTATATAAACTTAAAGCACACGGGATTGGTGGTTCAATAATGATGTGGATAGCGAACTGGTTGGCAGACTGGAAGCAAAGGGTAGGAGTAAACGGGTCCTTTTCAGAATGGCAGGCAGTGAGTAGTGGGGTACCGCAAGGCTCAGTGCTGGGACCCCAGCTATTTACAACAGACATTAATGATTTGGACGAGGGAATTGAATGCAACATCTCCAAATTTGCAGATGACACCAAGCTGGGGGGTATAGTTAGGTGTGAGGAGGATGCTAGGAGGCTGCAGGGTGATTTGGATAGGCTGAGTGAATGGGCAGATGCATGGCAGATGCAGTATAATGTGGATAAATGTGAGGTAATCCATTTTGGTGGCAAAAACATGAGGGTAGACTATTATCTGAATGGTGGCAGATTAGGAAAAGGGAGATGCAATGAGACACTGGGTGTCATGGTACACCAGTCATTGAAAGTAGGCATCAGGTGCAGCAGGCAGTGAAGAAAGCAAATGGTATGTTAACATTCATAAGCAAAAGTATTTGAGTATAGGAGCAGGAGGTTCTACTGCAGTTGTACAGGGTTTTGGTGAGACCACACTGGCGTATTGCATACAGTTTTGGTCTCCAATCTGAGGAAAGATATTCTTTGCCATAGAGAGCGCTCAGAGAAGGTTCACCAGACTGATCCCTGGGATGTCGGGACCTTCATATGAAGAAAGACTGGATAGACTCGGCTTGTACTCACTGGAATTTAGAAGATTGAGGGGGGATCTTATAGAAACTTACAAAATTCTTAAGGGGATTGGACAAGCTAGATGCAGGAAGATTGTTCCCAATGTTGGGGGAGTTCCGAACAAGGGGGTCACAGTCTAAGGATAAGTGGGAAATTCCTTTATGACCTCGAGATGAGGCAAACATTCTTTACACAGAGAGTTGGTGAGTCTCTGAATTCTCTGCCACAGAAGGTCGTTGAGGCCAGTTCATTGGCTATATTCAAGAGGGAGTTGGATGTAGCTCTTGTGGCTAAAGGCATCAGGGGGTATGGAGAGAAGGCAGGTACGAGATACTGAGTTGGATGATCAGCCATGATCATATTGAATGGCGGTACAGGATCGAAGGGCCGAATGGCCTACTCCTGCACCTATTTTTTCTATGTTTCTATGTTTCTATGTCCCTAGTGTGTGTAGGATAGTGTTAATGTGTGGGGATTACTGATCGGTGCGGACTGGGTGGGCCGAAGGTCGGAACCTTTCTAGAATGAATAATTATCTTTATTGCATGTATCTGTAGAAAAAGAGATATCCTGGAGGTTATAGTGACATCATGTAGGTTGTAATAAAAAGTTTATTATGTCTCATAACCGGTGAAGGGCTTCAATAAACTTTGACCAATGCCAATCGTTTCTTTTCAACATCTTTTGACAAACGGCCTTTGTATAAAGGCATAGAGTCAGTCTTACAGTGTGGAAACAGCCCTTCAGCCCAACTTTTCCCACATCAGCCAACATGTCCCATCTACACTAGTCCCACTTGCCTGCATTTAGACAATAGACAATAGACAAAAGGTGCAAGAGTAATGCCATGGGCCCTTCGAGCCAGCACCGCCATTCAATATGATCATGGCTGATCATCCCCAATCAGTACCCCGTTCCTGCCTTCTCCCCATATCCCCTGACTCCGCTATTTATAACAGCCCTATCTAGCTCTCTCTTGAAAGCATCCAGAGAACCGCCCTCCACTGCCCGTGTCAGAGAATTCCAGACACATCACTCTCTGTGAGAAAATGTGTTTCCTCGTCTCCGTTCTAAATGGCTTACTCCTTATTCTTAAACTGTGGCCCCTGGTTCTGGTCTCCCCCAACATTGGGAACATGTTTCCTGCCTCTAGCGTGTCCAAGCCATTTGATCATATCCCTATAAATCTGTCCTATCCATGCCACATCCTCAGGACTTAAACCTATTGTTTAATTTCACAATAATATTTTATAGGTAATTTAACAAGGGATTATGGACCAGTGACATGTCAATGGAGTTAAGATGTAGATCAGCCATTATATAGTTGAATAAAGGGGCAGGTTGGATGGGCCAGTTTGCTACACCTGCTCCTATTTGTCTTTCTATTTTTCTTGTGCTTATGTGATTGCGAGGTGGAATAGGCTCAATTGCTTTCTCCTTCCCATTCTCTAATTGTGGATGGGAGGGGAACAACTGAATAAACAACAGAATGTCTCAAAAAAGTTTAGTATAAAAGTTTAGTTTATTATTGTCTATCATACAACCAGAGTTTAGAAATGCAAGGTATTAAATGTTATGATGATAATGTCTTTGTAAGTTGTTGTGAACAATTTCATGAAATGGTTGAATAATTCTTAATTATAATAAAATAAATGTACATGTAGATAATTCTTAGCAAAAGGGACATGAAAGAGTATTTCAAAACTTTGCTGTTGGAAGCGATGCTAATGCATGAAATAACACCTCAGAAGAACAGAAGGGAGAAATACTTCCTCCTACCTTGCTGGACATATCACGCTCATAAAACATTTCCAGCATCACATCTGGTGTAAAATACAGTGCTCAGCTGGAGAAAACGCAAGAGCTTACCTTTTAAGTTTACCTTGAACACCCCACCAACCAGGACAAATTACCATCCAGAATATTCATGGTTTTCAAAAAACATAAGCCTTCACTGCACTGCAGAAAAACCTCACAGCCACAGTGCAAAACCATAAAGGCTTCAAGTGTTAAGAGCTCAGAAACCGGTAGGGCTGCTCCTTCAAGCACTGCAGATTTTAAGTGTGGTAATCAGCGCTAATTTATCTTCCTTCAATGGACAAGCTACAACATTTATTTTCCAACAATTTGTAGTTCACTCCATAATGCAAACCCATGTAAGTAAACAGAATGTCTGTGTGGTTTAAACCCAGTGTCTCTGTGATAAATGGATCCTTCTCGCATCACCACACTCCAGTCAAGATTGTTTCCATCAGAAAGTTCCCTCTTTCGTCTCTCACATAAATCATAAGATATCTACGCTAAAGGTTTGAACATGGATGACATTAAGAGAACCGTACCTCAATGAAGAGCCTGCAGCTTTGAGGTGGGATGAACAAACTTAAGAAAATCATTGATGAATATAAAACTACAACATTTTGAACATTTACAACATCTGAAGAAGGGTATCGATCCGAAATGTCACACACTGTATTTATTTTCTTCACAGATGCTGTCTGACCCGCTGAGTTACTCCAGCCGTTTGTGGCTCTCTTTGGTTTAAACCAGCATCTGCAGTTCCTTCCGACACAACATTTTAATCTCTCAGCAAAATAAAGAATTTATGTTTTTTAGTAAATGGGTTCATTAAGAATTTCTCCAAACGCATCTTCACCATTTGGATGATGAAAAACATCTTAAATAAAAATAAATGTACATATAGATAACTAAGATGCATAATGCAGTACATGTAATATATAATTCTAAACAAATAATTCATAAATGCTGCACAGAATTCAGTATACAAAGCAGTCACTTGATCCACTGGTGATTCAGGAAGAAATTAAACAGCTGTTGTGGGTTCTCAATGCCACAGAGAATGCTCTGTATTTATTCCAGCTTCCCTCCCACTATGACTGAACAGTCTGAAGGGCCAAGGGAACAAAAACAAACTGCCTCTTCTAGAAGAGAAAAGATCTCAAATATTATACTGAATGATGTTTCAAGATATATAATTCCAACTTAACTCAGTCACACATGAAGCAGCTACTGGAAAAAACGTAGACCCAGCTTGGGCAGTACTAATATAAGAGTTAAACTCCTTTACTTATTGCAGAGAACGTTGAGGGTAAAGTCACCAGCCGAACATTCTGAAGGAGAGCTGCACTCAGTGGGAAAAGAGGATGGGAGGAATTGCATGAATATTATAACACTATTTCTGGCCTGCATTCACTTCAATCTTGATCAGGTGGGGATGAAGTGTCAGGGATGAGGGCCAAGGGTGGGCGTAGATAAAAAAAGAAAAAACGGTATCGCTTTCATATGAATTCAAAAGATTTCATAGGATTTATCATCGGAAAATTGCATCGGCATTAAATAGTGAGCCTCTGAACTGGATTGCTTATTTTGTAATTGTGCTTTAGTCCATAATTTCCCTTGAGGCTATGAGTATTCAACAACTAAACAAGGTAAATAACAAATCAATATCCAGTACCAATCGCAAACTTTGATCTCAGAGAAGCTTTTGCCTTATAATAGAAGGGGGTGGCACGATGGCACAGCAGTAGAGTGGCTGCCATACTGCACTTGCAGTGTCAGAGACCCGAATTCGATCCCGACTGCGGGTGCTGTCTGTATGGAGTTTGTACGTTCTCACCGTGACTGCGTGGGTTTTCTCTGAGATCTTTGTTTTCCTCCCACACTCCAAAGACGTACAGGTGTGTAAGTTAATTGGCTAGGTGTATATGTAAAAATTGTCCCTAGTGTGTGTAGGATAATGTTAATGTGCGGGGATCGCTGGTCGGAGTGGACTCGGTGGGCCGAAGGGCCTTTTTTCCGCTCTGGATCTCGAAACTAAACTAAACTAAAGTGGCATTTAGTGGGTTCCCTCAGATGAATGGTATGAGAAATGCAAACTAAGGAGTGGGACAAAAACCTCCACAGACTGATTGTTTTCTAACAGTAGAACATCGTCTGCACCATTACATTTTGCACAGAGTCCCATTACAAATTGAGATTTATTTATTGTATATATATTGCTAATTATGAAATCTGGTTGGAAAATAGCCGACACTTAAATTCACTTGGACCATCTCCCTACCGTTTCGAGATCTCAGCGTCTCCATCACAGGAAATAGACTATTGACCAGACATCTACCTACAAACCTACTGACTCCCATAGCTATCTTGAACAACAATTCTTCCCACCCTTCTTCCTGTAAAGACTCTATCCCCGACTCCCAATTCCTCCATCTACGCACATCTACGCCCAGATGCAGTGTTCCCTACCAGGGAATCGGAGATGTCCTCATTCTTTAGGAAACAGAGGTTCCCCTCTTCCATTATAGATGAGGCTCTCACTGAGGTCTCCTTGAGATCCCTCAGCTCTGCTCTTACTCCCCCTCCCCTCATTCGTAACAAGGACAGAGTCCCCCTTGTCCTCACCTTCCATCCCACCAGCCGTTCACACAGAGCATATAATCTTCCAACATTTTCGCCACCTCCAACATTTTCGCCACCTCCAACGGGATCCCACTACTGGCCACATCCTCCCATCTCCATTCATTTCTGCTTTCCGCAGAGACCGTTTCCTCCGAACCTCCCTGTTCAACTCGTCCCTTCCCACCCAAATCACCCCCCTCCCCAGGTACTTTCCCGTGCAACCACAGGAGATGCAACACTTGTCCCTTTACTTCCCTCCTTGACTCCATCCAGGACCCAAACAGTCTTCCAGGTGATGCAGAGGTTCACTTACATCTCCTCCAACCTCATTTACTGTATCCGCTGCTCCAGATGACAACTTCTCTACATCGGCGAGACCAAGCGCAGGCTAGGCGATCATTGCACTGAACACCTCAGCCCAGTCCCTCTTAACCTATCTGATCTCCCGGTGACTCAGCAACTTCAACTCCCCCCTCCCATTCTCAAACTGACCTTTCTGTCCTGGGCCTCCTCCATTGTCAGAGTGAGGCCCAGCACATCATATTTTGTTTAGGTAGTTTACACCCCAGCGGTATGAACATTGACTTCTCTAACTTTAGGTAGCCCTTGCTATCTCTCATCCCATTCCCTTTCCCAGTTTTCCCACTAGTTTTACAGTATCTGACTACATTCTATCTTTGTCCCGCCCCCACTGCTGACATCAGTCTGAAGAAGGGTCTCAACGCGAAATGTCACCCATTCCTGTTCTCCAGAGATGCTGCCTCACCCGCTGAGTTACTCCAGCATTTTGTGTTTACCAGACCACAGATAATAATTTCTACATGTTTGCAGATGAGAACACAGACATAGACATAGAAAATAAGTGCAGGAGGAGGAGGTCATTCGGCCCTTCGAGCCAGCACCACCACTTCAATTGTGATCATGGCTGATCGTCCCCAATCAATAACCCGTGCATGCCTTCTCCCCATATCCCTTGATTCCACTATCCCCTGGAGCTCTATCTAACTCTCCCTTAAATCCATCCAGTGATTTGGCCTCCACCGCCCCTGTGGCAGGCAATTCCACAAATTCACAACTCACTTGGTGAAAAAGTGTTTTCTCACCTCAGTCTTAAATGGCCTCCCCTTTATTCTAAGACTGTGGCCCCCGGTTCTGGACTCACCCAACATTGGGTACATTTTTCCTGCATCTAGCTTGTCCAGTCCTATTATAATTTTACATGTTTCTATAAGATCCCCCTAATCCTTCTAAACTCCAGTGAATACAAGCCAAGTCTTTTGCCTTCACTTCTGTCAATGCTTCTGTCAAGCAGAAATATTTAGAACATAGAACATAGAAAAGAGGTGCAGTAGGAGACCAATCGGCCCTTCGAGCCAGCACCGCCATTCATTTTGATCATAGCTGATCGTCCCCAATCAATAACCCGTGCCTGCCTTCTTCCCATATCCCTTCATTCCACCAGCCCCGAGAGCTCTATTTAACTCTCTCTTAAATCCATCCAGTGACTTGGCCTCCACTGCCCTCTGTGGCAGGGAATTCCACAAATTCACAACTCTCTGGGTGAAAAAGTTTTTGCTCACCTCAGTCCTAAATCACCTCCCCTTTATTCTAAGGCTGTGGCCCCTGGTTTTGGACTCACCCAACATTGGGAACATTTTTCCTGCATCTAGCCTGTCCAGTCCTTTTATAATTTTATATGTTTCCATAAGATTCCCCCTCATCCTTCTAAACTCCAGTGAATACAAGCCTAGTCTTTTCAATTTTTCCTCATATAACAGTCTCGCCATCCCAGAGATCAATCTCGTGAACCTATGCTGCACTGCCTCAATCACAAGGATGTCCTTCCTCAAATTAGGAGATTATTTGATTGGTTCATTGCTCTGTTCCTAATTATTGAACACACTTATTCATACTGTACATCACTTTACAATACAATAGAATATTTACCCCAGCAGGGTAATTGGTCTGCCAATAATCATAAAGTACACCAAGAAACATGAAGTGTCGAGTGGTAAGGATTGGGGATGTGCAAAGATTGGCAGGAGGATGGGGGGGGGGGGGGGGAGGGGGTGGAGAGTGAGTCAATCAGTCTACCCCACGACAGAAGGGGGAGGCATTGTACAGTTTGATAGCCACAGGGAAAAAGGATCTGCTGTGGCATTCTATACCACATCTTGGTGGGACTAGTCTGTTGCTGAAGGTCCTCCTCAGGTTGACCAGTGGAGGGGGTGAGCTGCATTGTCCAAGATGCTCCACAGTTAGAGGAGCATCCTCCCCTCCAAGACCACCTCTCATGAATCCACCTCTGCCCACCAGGACAGAGCCAGTCTGCTGATGAGCTTGTAATCCTATTGGTGTCTGCGGCCTTCGCCCTGCTGCCCCAGCACACGACGGCGAAGAAGGCGGCACAGGCTTCCACCGATTGGTAGAAGATCTGTAACATCTTACTGCAGACATTGAAGGAGCTGAGCCATCTAAAAAAGTACGGCTGGCTCTATCCCTCCTTGTACAGCGCCTCAACGTCATGGCCAATTATTCAATGGTCTGAAAATTTGCAACATTAGCACTTCTCATGTCCTGAATAAGTACATGTGGTCGGGTCAGCTGTTTCTGACCCACAAAAATGAAATCCAACAATGCGCCTTCATAGAACAAAAAACAAATCCTATTAATTACTGCACTAAAGCATTACCTTGATCGGAATGAATTGTCACTTTGCAATCAATTAAAATTGCTAAAACTCATCCATAACTTTTTATCTTTAGGGAATCTTTAGTGGAACATTCATTCTTTATTGATGTATTCATAAGTCATGTTCACATAGTAAGAGATACTATTAAGAATGCAAGCTTGCAAGGGTGCTTTATTTTTTCAATAGGATCACTTAAGAACATTACCACTGCTGCAAACTGCTTTCTAAAAAGCAATAGCATGTGGATTTTTTTTTTTGTTCCATAATTCATTCCACCAACTCAAGGATGATGTCGGTAAAATGAGGTGTCCCATAAGCTACTTGGAGAATCCACTCCTTTTTGAACGAATCTACTCACTGCATTATAAAAACATACGCACAGTTGCACATCTAGGTTAACAATGATTTTTGTTTTAAAAGGTTCAAAGGTTTTAAGGTATTTTATTTTCATGTGTAACCAATTAAGGTACAGTGGAACTCGATTTACCATACAGTTCATACTAAAAAAAGCAACAAGACACACAACTACATAAAAGTTAACATAAACATCCACCACAGAGTATTCCTCACTATGATTAGAAGGTATTAAAGTCTAATCTTCTTTCCTCTTTATTCTTCCGTGATCTGGGCACTCGAATTCATCCACAGTCAGGGCGATCGAAGCTCCCGCAGCCGCGATCGAGAGCCCCCAAGTCGGGGCGGTCGTAGCTCCTCCTCCTGGCCTGGAGCTCCCGAAGGCGGTCCCTAACCAATGGACCGCAAGCTCGTCAATGTTAAGTCCTGCAAGCTCCTGCGGTTGGAGCTCCCAAAGTCGAATCCCAGCAAAAGGCCGCCAATTCCTTGATGTTATGCCGCAGTGTGGACTGAGATACATACGGAAAAAAAACGCATCTTCGTCGAGGTAAGAGATTAAAAAAAGTTTCCACCCCACCCCCCAAATAAAACAAAGCTAAAGAACACTAAAACAGACATTTAACACACATAAAAAACAACAAAGGAAGAAAAGGACAAGACAGACTGTTGGCAGCAGTTGTGGCGCCACCCGGTGATTTCTAATTTTTTACGCATGTTAAAGGCCTCAAATGTAGCTTTTAACAAATGCTGCTTGGTGATGGAGATAACAACAGTGTAAGATATGCTCTAACCTCTTTGACATGTGGCCTGTGATTTTCACACTGGAACTCTGTAATGAGTGGTGTGCCTCAGGTATTTGTGCTGGGCCCATTACTGTTTGTCAACTCTATCAATGGTTTGGATAAGAATGCACAAGGCATTGATTAATAATAGTTTTGAAAATGGCAATAAAATAGGTGGTATCATGAAGATGCTCTCAGAGTAACAGCAGGTTCTGGACCTGAGCTTGGAGAGCGTGCCAAGGAATGGCTGATGGAATTCAAATTCAGATATGTGAGACATGTTGCATTTTGGGAAGCCAAATCAGTGCAGGATCTTCACAGTGAATGATTGGGTCTGTGGACTGTATGTAGAGCAGAGGATTTATGACGGTATGTACATACTGTAATTCTCTGGAAGTGATTGGGGTGAAGAATACTTTTGAGCACATTGGCACATTAGGCAGGCAAGACTTTATTCCTTGGAGTGTAGAGGCTAGGGATGATATTATAGAAATGTGCACAATCAGGAGCAGAATAGACAGGGTGAATGCCTAGAGTTGAGACAGCAATATAACAACATTTAAAATATATTTGGTTAGTACATGAACAGGAGCATTTTAGAGGGATGTGGGCCAAATACAGGCAGTAATAAGACTAGCTCAGATGGAGCATTTTGGTCAACATGGACAAGTTGGGCTGACGGACTAATTCCATGTTGTGTGATGCTATGGCAGCGAGGATTTTACACTCAACTCTAAACAACCTAAAAAAAAAAAAAAAAAAAAAAAAAAAAAAAAAAAAAAAAAAAAAAAAAAAAAAAAAAAAAACAAAAAAAAAAAAAAAAAAAAAAAAAAAACAAAAAAACAAAAAAAATTTTTGCAATGTTAAGTGTCTAGTGGACTTTCTCATCAGGGTTGGGTGCTTTATTGTTTACCTAATTACTTACTGTTTTATTGTTTACAAACTAAGAGTAACCCAGTGTGGGGAGCCGCTGAGAACAAACAGAGATCTGTGGAGGGGGTGGGCAACCGAGTACAAAGAGGGACCATTGGGGAGCATAATGAATATTTTGTAACTTTGTCGACGCCCTATACATATCTCGTTTGCAAACCTTGGGTATGGTACGCAAAACAAAAATGTCATCTGTGACATCACATCTGATAATAAAATATCAATCAATCAATCATATTTTGTACGGCAATGTCACAGACGTCATCTGGTCATTTCCATTAGAACGTCCTACTGATTTGTAACCCAGAAAAACTCAAGCTGCCCTTTGAAGGGAATTTGGACCGATTGCAGTGGCGGACCTACATTTATTGCCCCTGAAGCTTGAACTGTTTTGGGGGAACCCCTTTGCAACCAGCAAACGAATTCTGGGTAACCACTGTTATCTTCTTCAATGGGGTTGTTCCATGACAGATCATCACATATTTTAATTTTAGTTATAAACGTTAATAGTAGTTTAAGTTATTTATAATATATTTTATATTAAATATATGGTAGAATGAAACATCCTTAATTTGAACGTCTTTTTGTTTACGGCTAGCCTACATGATATTTTAATAACCTTTAAATTTTTATTTTAACTATTAAATTTTGTATTGAATTACACCATATTATTTAATATTATTTTTTCTTAACTCCTTCTCCATGCAGTAGGCCCCCCAAAATGTTTAAGCAATGATATTCCCTCCAAGTAAAAAAGTAGAACACCCCCTGAAGCAACTGCATTTACAATAAAAAGTGGAAAGTGCTTCTCATGCTTTCTGCTCGTAGTTTATATAACAAAAGTTTAGAATTTTTCCAAAACATAAGCAGTAAAATAGTAAGATTAAATGAGAACTTACCAGTTTGAATGTTTGGATCTTTATTTCATGAGGAGTTACGATGAGGGATTTACGTGAAAAGCCCCGCCAGGCGCATGCGCGTCATACTTCAAAGCAGCAGCATGAAAACATAGAAGCTATAGCCGATGTGATATAGTAAGACTCAGAAAGACTAGAACTACCAGATGATCTTTGCGATTATGAGGTCCGGGAGCGGAGGAGCACGTAATCCCTCATCGTAACCTCCTCAGAAAATAAAGATCAAACTTCAAACTGGTAAGTTCCATTCAATCTTACTATTTTACTTCTTCGGAAGTCTGTATGTGAAGATTTCAAAGCTTTTTGATTTCATGCCGTAGATCCATTCCATACAACACACTGCTTCAGTTTACACAGTAGTGAATAAAAAATGTATTGAACATTGCTTTGAATTATCCAATAATCATTTTTTAAATAACAATACAGTAAGAACCCCCTCTATCCCAGGGGAAATTACAAATGAAATTTATAAAGACAAATCAAATCAAATCAAACGTAAGCCAAAAACAGCATGTCCAAACCCTGCACTGTCAGGACAGGTTTATCATAAGTTTTAGAAAAGTTAATTCCTTAGAAACCATCCTGGGCCTAGCTGCTGATGTTGATGCCGGGCCCATAAAGGTGGATGTGAGATTTAAACACTTGAGTGTCTACTCCTGCGGAATCCAATACCTGTTTTTTACATCTAGAAATAGTTTATATACTGACACCTTTTATCAGTTTTTTGTGATATGAATGAGCATTGCTTTTCTCAGAGCCTCTGAGACTCTTATTACCTCGATATATTGACTCAGTGCTTAACTACTCGTAACATTTGGTCAACAGGGTATGCTTTAAAACTTACTTTGGATCCATTTGCGGCCATTCCTGGCCTGCTTTGTTTGATTAAAATCATAAAACGTAATGTTTATCTGCAGAAGAATACATGCTATCTAGTCAGTAACTTTTGCAATGTTTGCACTCGTTGCGCTGATACTAGCGCCATGAGCATAACCACTTTAAAGTGTTAACTTCTGAAAAGTCAGTGACGTGATTGGAGCCCATTACGAAGCATTGTGAGAACTATACTGACATCCCAGACTTTTCTGTATATCTAGGTTTAGGAGAATTTTTGTTAAAGATTTCCTCTCATGAATCGGGACACTAATGATAGACCCGATATAGGTTTGTTGTTTCCGAAACTGCCCTAAATAGGAGGACAAAGCACCCCAGCACTATTAATGGCACTATAACTCAAGTGTTCATCAAAATGCAATGTAGCAAGGAACTCCAATACATCCGGTATGCTTGCAGTATGATAAGATAGATCGACTGTAAACAACATCTCCCATTTCTTAATAATGAGTCACATATTGTTTCTTAGTAGTGCTATCTCTCCAAGCTGCAGTTATCACATCCATGGTCCCTATTTGCCAGTCCAAGGCCTTCCAATGGTCTGGTCAGAACCTGCAGATTAACAAATTAATACGATCATATAACGGATGACTTTCTCCTGTTACTGATGCAAACCAACAATTACTGCAGTTGGGGACAGTCATGAATGGCTGAGTCCATCATTCTGAGTCACCAATTGGAACCATGGCTGTGTAGGCCAGTCCCGAACCACCAAAAATGCCTGAGGCGGAGTCCTGCTCTATTTTTTAGGTGCGACATTGCCTAATTAGACAGAATTGGGAAACATAAAAGAATGTACGTCCCCCATGTTGTAGCGAGAATGCATCCACCACTACTGCTCCTGGATCCGGTTCCCATGAAATGTATTTAGGCAACTGTGATTTAGCCTGGATGCAACAGATCAATATCTGACAAACCATAGCGGCTGACAATCATTTAAAAAATATCAGGATTTTAACATCCATTCTTATATTGTCATTAAATTTTCGGTGACCTGTTGTCTGCCACCACATTATCTCATACCTGGTAGGTAGATAGCTGAGACCCAGTTGTTTCTGGAAACACACCAGTGCCACACGAGTTAGCCAGATTATTGCATGATACTGACCTTATTCCTCCCATGTGATTGATATATGGCACAGCCGTGGTATTATCCAATCTGGTTGAACATGTAAATTACTCATTGTTAAACAATCATCTTTTAATCCATAGAATGCACCCACAATTCTAAGTAATTTTTACCATGTCTGTGCAGGATTAAATCCTCTTGCACACTCCATCTACCACCACAGCTAGACTCTCTGTCCGTAGCTCCCCATACGGCAGCACTCACATCTGTAAAGCACTGAAGGTTGCTGAACCAAAAATGGTTTTTGGTAGTTTATACAATATTGATAATTCACCATTGTAATTGAGCTATGCTCTGGTTGGTAACTGCATAGGTCTATCAAAATGACCTGCATGTTCTTTAAGTGCTAGTTCTCTAGCTCCTTGCCAGTACTTTGATAGTGCGAGTGTACAAACAGCACAGCAACGGAAAGCTGCCACCAATTTACCAATAAAACAGGCTACTTCCCGGATGGAGGGATATTGATTTTCAGCGAGACAAGTAGAGACCTCTCTATCTCCCACAGCCTTGGCTGTAGGCAAAGTCACCTGACATATCAAACTGAAACAATGACACATCCTATATTCACATTTTTTAGGATGGCTCTCACTTGGATTTGTTTGATTGACCAGGAATCCCTAACTTTTTCAAACAGTTATTTGTTGCTGAAACTATCAGCTATATCCTGATGTTCCATCCTGATTAAATATCATCTAGATAAGCCATTACCATGTGATTCCTGGGCCCGAAGTATGCCAGCACTGGATTCAACAACATCTTGAATAGCGTAAGGACTGAGATTAACTCATTGGGTAATGCTTTAAATTGCCACAGCTGTCCCATCCAACTAAATTTCAAGAATCTCTGATACTGATGATGAATTGGTACTGAATAATAGTCATCATCAAGATCTATAGTTGCCATATAACAGCCTTGTGATAACAGCTGTTTCGCCGTATTTGAAGTTCCATTTTAAAAATCCTATACTGAACATAGGATAATAACTGGTTTAGGTCCAGAAATGACTCTACATACCCATCTTTCTCTATCTGGGAAAAGTATATTAGACAGCAAATTGTTTGAGGATGGTTAAGTCGTCCTCTCGACTTACCCCTTTTTTTTTGGACAAAACCATACTTTCTTCTTTTACCTGCTGAGTTTGTGGGTGCAGTTAAAACCCCAATACTCTAATAGGCATATTCTGTACAGCGGATCATTCCCTGAACATAAACTCTATTCGAGCCTGACACAGTGTCAGGAAAAACCGAGAGATGTTATGCCAGCACCTCATCAAACCAATTGCAACCTACCCCCCAACCGGAGGTTGTTCCCCCAGAAAATCTTATCCGGGACAGAATGAATCTCTGTACCTCCACAGTCGGCTCGAAGTCTCTTTCTTCCGATATGGGTTTTGTTGCTGGGATAACACTGGTGGTAATATCGTTCCCCCCCCCGCACCCCCTGGCCCCACTCGGCTTGGCCTCTGCCCCTGATCCTTGTTTTCAATTATTTTGGCCTCATCTCGAGGTCCTTGATTTGCTGTGGATGAATTCCCCACCCCAAATAAAAAATCTTGGGCATGAACGTTTGTAGACCTACATAGACTGCAAACTTCGGGTTCAAGTCGGTTTGATGGCTATCTTCCTATGCAATTGACCTCCAATTAGGTGTTTGCAGACATGCCAGAATATCTTGTTGAGTACCAGACTTCGGTGCCCCCTGGACCATTTTCCCGAATGCCAGTGATGCCTGCTGCCACCAACTTTATGAGACTCTGAAATTTTCACTTCTTGTCGCACGCATCGTTGCACTCATTGTGCCCATATTGGCCGAATTCACGGTGGGCACATTGGTGACGTCACAGTTTACAGGTGTTTTGTAACTGTGGCAGACTCCTCCATGAGACGTATCCTGGAGCTGGTGAGAAGCCATGTATTTACATTGGCGGCTAGGTTTTCCCCCTCCGGTAGCCTCATCAGTCTCTTCCTGAAAGGCAAAGTTTTGCGCTACGTCCGGGAACACACTTGGAGCATGGCTTGTGTGGCTCTGGTGTGTGCACAAAAGCGTAACACAGCTTCAGGTACACGAAAGGCTGGAGAAACTCAGCAGGTGCAGCAGCATCTAAGGAGCTAAGGAGAGATAGGCAAACGATTCAGGGTCGAGACCCTTCTTCAGACTCGTCAGGATCAGGGAAACGAGAGATATAGAACGGTGATTTGAGAGATAAAGAACAATGAAATGAAAGATAATGCAAAAAAAGTATCCGATGATAAATGGAACAAGCATTGTAAGCTGTTTGTGGTGTGAAAATGAGAAGCTGGTGCACTATGGGTGGGTGAGGGAGTTAGAGAGAGAGGGAAAGCCAGGGCCGAGGTCTGAGGGAGAGGTGGAAGGTGAAGGAACAGCAAGTGGTTAACAGAATTGAGAAATTCCATGTTCAAGCCCAAAGGAAGCAGACTCCAAGGAAAAAATGAGGTGCTGTTCCTCCAAGCTTGCGTGTGCTCACTCTGGCCGTGGAGGAGGCCCAGGACCGAGAGGTTGGATACGGAATGGAGGGGGAGTTTTTGAAGTGCTGAGCCACCGGGAGGTCGGGTTGTTAATGCGACCGAGCGGAGGTGTTCGGCGAAAACTATCGACAAGCCTCCGCTTGGTCTCACCAATATAGATCATCTGGCATCTGGAGCAACGGATGCAGTAGATGAGGTTGGAGGAAGTGCAGGTGAACTCTGTCGGACCTGAAAGGAAACTGCTTGGGGTCCCTGAAAGGAGTGGAGGGGGAGGTGAAGGGACAAGTGAAGCATTTCTTGCGGTTGCAGCTTCAGGGTCAGATTCCCTTTGCCCTGAGCTTCTCCGAGTCATACTCTAAGAGGTCTCTTCCAGCCCTAAACAAGTCTGGATAGGATTGATTCCACTGTATCCAATAAGCGTTGCTTTTCCTTCTTTCGCTGTATGGACCTCTGCGAGAGCTGTGTGGGGAATCCTAGCATTCGACCCCGATTGAAATTTGTACATGGCTCTTATAAACATTAGTATTTTCCCATTTGGTTGAATGCCTCCCCCGATACCTTTACATTAAAAGGTAGGTGTGTCTTTTTCACATCATCAGAGATAAAATGATGCTTTGGTTTTGGCATTCCTCCCCTTGGTGGAAGTACCTGAGTGCCCTGAGCACTGGAAACTAATGGAGAGGCAGTTGAGCTGCCAGTAGAAATAATATCCGGTATTGGAGCTGGCATTAGCGCAGCCGTTATCTTCAAACCCATCTATAACGTTACCTGCGGTCCCCGAGCGTTCCCTCCACAACAGCAGTTATTTTTACAATAACCTCCATATCATTAACTCTAGCTGGCTATCTGAGCCATGTCTTACAGAGTTTAAAATACTCCCCCCCCCCGGCAGGGAAGGTTTAACATTGACTTAGCTGCGAGTTACTACCCCGCGGGTGGGAGCTGAGCTCACCACCGTCGTGCACCATGCGTCTGACGTAATGATTCACAAGCGCCTGGCGGGGCTTCTTCATGGTAGTCACTCACGTGACTCCAAGTAAAATAACCCCCAAAAATATGTTACCTTGAAATGTCTCTTGCCTAGCTATGAGATGAGAAAAAACGTGTTCACCCACTTGTGACTTGTTAATTCTCTGCCACAGAAGGCAGTGGTCTCATCTCCTTCAGCAGTCCTCCCTCCTGAGCCTCAGAACACCCCACTTCTCCTCACCTCACCACACTCACTTCCCCTCACCTACAAACATCCTACACTTCGACTAAATCCATTGCCTCACTAAACCCCTCGCCCCGGACGATTACCTCACTACCAAAGCTTCTCCAGCATACCTAAACCTCGCCTCCTACTAAACCTGTTCACTCTCACAAACCTCGCCCCTCAAATAAATCTCACACCACATCTCGAACCTTAACCACCTCACTTAATTAAACCTCCCACCTCAACTAACAAAAAACCTCCCACCTCACGACTAAACTCCATCTCACACCTAATCCGCACCTCGACTAATCACCCTCACTCCCACTCCCGCTCCGCTATATAATAGCCCCCGGCCGTTGGTGGCGACTCACGCGAGCGAAGGGTTGGGGAGCATGAGCAGGCACATTGCCCAAGAGAACCGGTGGCGGGAGGGGTGCACGTGCACTGACGTTGATGTTCGAGATTAGTGATTGAGGTTTAAGTGAGTGAGGTGAAATTTAGTCAAGGTAAAAAATCATGTTAATTTTGATGAAAAACAAAAAAATCGGAAATTCCGATTTAAAGTCGGAAGATTCGGGACTAAAGTATCTTCGGGGCCCTTCAGGGATTAAGGGCCCTGAAGGCTTAAGCTTCATTAAATTTCATAGTAGATCTGCCCCTTCCTATGTGAGTAAGACAATTAATACATTCTGTTTGAACTAATTGCAGGAGAAAATATTTGGCATTGGAATACTGAACTAAAAGCAGGTCAAGTCAAGTAAAGTGAAAGAGAACAATACATTTAAGGTAAAGGGGGTAGAAGAAAAGACATTGAAGGCAAACGTAAAATTAAAAGATCCTTTGAATATTTATTAAAAACATATTTGACAATTATAACTAAAGCCAAAAAAATATTATAAATAACAAATATTCACTGGCCGCGCTGCGCCC
>CM069132.1:132266601-132276601 GCA_035221665.1 Okamejei kenojei
GGGGTGATAGGTGGGTTTGTGTTGGGAGGGTTTTTATGTGTTTTGGTGTTTTTAGTATAAGTTTGGGGAGTGCATTTCCAGAATATGATGTGTTTTTTTTAGCCATTTCAACTGAGGGTAGAAAAAAAAGGTTTAGGTGATTGCCTGCCTCAAGGCATGGGAGCCTAATCTACCCGATGGAGTGAAGAGAGATTGTGATAGAGCTTCTAGGCTAGTGAAACATGTTATGGGGAAAGGCAGGCAAAAACGGGGGGTTTATTGATTGGGACGATCAGCCAATGATCACAATGAATGGCGGTGCCTGGCTCGAAGGCCGAATCCTCCTACTGCACCTATTTTCTATGTTTCTATGTAATAAGGTAAGGCCATTTAGGACAGAAATGAAGAAACGCTGTCCAGCCAGTGAGGTTTGTGAACTGTGGAAGTCGCTGCCACAGAAGGCAATGGAGGCCAGTTATCACTGGATTGGTATTCAAGTGAGAGTTAGATACAGCTCTTAGCTCTTACGGAATCAAGGGTTAGGGGAGAAAAAGCAGAACAGGGTAACTGATTCTGGATGATCACCATGATCAATTGAAATGGGTGGTGCGCTCGAAGGCCGAATGGCCTACTCCTGCCAGCACGTGTTTTTCTACATTCTAAGATACTTTCTACGGTACCCGTAAGAAGTAATGTTAGAGCAATTGTTGATCATGACGAATCTCTTAAACTATTTCGATAGTTTCTTGTGATCACATCAGAACCTGTCATGATCAGGAAGGGCAAGTATTTAGCTTCAATACAGATTTTAGAAACATTGAAACCTATACCCTCACAAGCCCAAATGCTGCCAAACAAAATTATACCAGAGAGCACCACGTGGGCTGGGTTCCAAACATTTTTCAGAACATGTTTTTTTATATTTCAAGAGTTTCCTCTCCAAGCAGAATTTAAACTTTTAACAGTTGCACACACCAACTATTCACTGTATCATTTTTTGCGTGCAGTTCTAGTCACCCCTCTCTTTGTGGGAAGATTTGGAGGTTTCAGAAAAGGTGCAGAGTGTGGTTTATACCAGAACGCTGCCTGGAATATTAATACACAGATTGGTTGGAACAACTTGGATTTATTTTCTCTGAAACACTGGCGTTTCATTGCTACTCTCTTTCCTCCTTATCATGACATCCCTTTTGCTCCAACTCACCTGGCCTTCGTCACTTCTTCCACCCTTTCTGTCAATCAAACCTCACACACCTGCATCCGCCAGGGCGCTGTGGCCCATAGCGGTAGAGTTGCTGCCTTACCCTTTGGAGAAAACCGCTTTGGATGATCCTGTCTACGAGTTTTAAAAACGTTCTTCCCGTGACCGCTTGCGTGCCCACACCCCCACCGAGTCTCAGTTTCCCGCCCAACACTCCAAAGATGTACGTTAATTGGCTTGGTATACATGTAAAAACGTCTCTAGTGTGTGTAGGAATAGTGTTAAAATGTTGGAAGATCACTGGTCGGTGTGGACTTCGTGGGCCAAAGGCCTGTTTCCACAAGTATCTCTAAACTAAAACCTTCATTTGCCCAAGCTTTACCACCTATCACCAACCCTTTACAACTTTCTAATCCCTATACTAACAGCTGAAGAAGAGGCCCAACCAAAAACCTCTCCTGCTCAATTCCTCTCCATAAATCTCCTCTCATCCGCTGATCTCCTCCAGCCCAATGTGTTTTTTGCTCAAGATTCCAGCATCACAGTCTTTAGCATCTCCAGGGCTGATACACAATTTGCCTTCCGAATTGCAAACACTGGTTTCTTCCTTATCTTTTTTTTTTGCGAGATAAAACCTACAATCTGAAAAAAACAAGCAATGTTGCAACCTAGACTTACGTGGGCCGTTCTATTATTTAATGTTTCAAAATTCCCTGTTTATTTACTATTTTAATTTAGAGGTCTCTAAACATTCTCTAACTACTCCTGTGTTAGTAAACTAATTTGTTTGTTTTTCAATTTTAAAAAAGAAAAAAAACCACCCCATCGTTAAGTAGGTAAGTTATAATGCTAGCTGCCAATCGTTTTGCTCGTTCCAAGGATCAATCACATTTTAGTGACTACACAAACGATATCATAAAAACCGACTTGCACCTCATACAAAATGCACAAAGTGCTAGAGTAACTCAGCAGGTCAGCAAGCATCTCTGGAGAACCTGACGCGTGACGTTTTGGGTGGGCCTTTCTGCAGACTGGTTTTCTTGTTTAGAGTGAAGACCCTGTTTTTGGATTGAAAACAAGGTTGAATCAATCGTAGCATAATGTTGCTATGTTTATGAGTACTGTTTCTAAGAGTCCATGAATTAACAGCATTAATAAATATACCCTTTGTAGTTCTTGCAGTCAAAGTCTCCAAACATTCAAAGTTTGCATGAGAAATTCCAAATAGACAATAGAACAGGTACTGATTGGGGATGATCAGGCCATGATCACGTTGAAATGGCGGTGCTGGTTCGAAAGGGCCAAATGGCCTACTCCTGCACCTATTGTCTATTGTCGATTGTCTAAATTGGGACAATTTTACTGCCATATCAAGGGATATGGGGGAAAAAGCAGCAACGAGGTACTGATTTTAGATGATCAGCTATGATCATACTGAATGGTGGTTCTGGCTCAAAGGCCAAATAGCACCTATTTTCTTATGTTTCTTCTACCATCACAGCCACGCCCGGTACTTGCCACTCCCATTACTCCATTCTCAATGTACTCCAGAGTATCCTTAGACACCAGTTGTTGGAGCCGCCATGGACAGGGTCCAGACAAGTGTCAGCAGTATTTTTATGTTTGGAGGATGATACCCAACTCATTTCTGCAAACATGTTCATATCTCAAAGATGTTGGATGAAAAAATTACAGCAACGTAGCCGAAATACAGTGGCTTGCTAAGTTTTCATATTACCCTTGAACTTTTCCACATTGTGTCACGTTACAACCACAACACGTAAATGTATTTTTAATGGGATTTTATGTGATAACCAACACAAAGTGGTGCATAATTGTGAAGTGGAAGGAAAATGATACATGGTTTCCAAATTTATTACAAAATAAAAAACTGAAAAGTGTGGTGTGCAAAAGTTTCTGCCCCCCTGAGTCAAACTGGTAGGAAACCACCTTATTGCTGCATATTACAGCTGCAAGTATTTTGGGGTATGTCTCTACCAGATTTGCACATCTAGAGACTGAATTTTTTGCCCATTCTTTCTTGCGAAATACTTACGCTCAGTCAGATTGGATGGAGTGCATCTGTGGACAGCAATTTTCAAGTCTTGCCAGAGATTCTCAATTGGATTTAGGTTTGGACTTTGACTGGGCCATTCCTAACACATGAATACGCTTTGATCTAAAACCATTCCATTGTAGCTCTGGCTGTATGTTTAAGGGTCATTGTCCTGCTGGTAGGTGAACCTCTGCCCCAATCTCAAGTTTTTGCAGACTCTAACAGGTTTTTTTTTCCAAAGATAGCCCGTTTTTGGGCTCCATCCATCTTCCCATCAACTCTGACCAGTTTTCTTCCCTGTCCCTGCTGAAGAAAAGCATCCCCACAGCATGAATGCTGCCACCACCATGTTTCACAGTGGGGATGGTTGTGTTCAGGGTGATGTGCAGTGTTAGTATTCCGCCACACATAGCGTTTTGCATTTAGGCCAAAAACTTCATTTTTGGTCTCATCAGACCAGAGCACCTTCCTCCACATGGTTGCTGTGTCCCCCACGTGGTTTGTGGCAAACTGCAAACGGGACTTCATATGCTTTGTTTCAACAATGGCTTTCTTCTTCAACTCTTCCAAAAATCCGATTTTGAGGAGTGCATGACTAATAGTTGTCCTGTGGACAGATTCTCCCATCTGAGCTGTGGGATCTCTGCAGCTCCTCCAGAGTTACCATGGGCTGCTTGGCTGCTTCTAAGACCATGCTCACCTTGCCCGGCCCTGTCAGTTTAGGTGGACGGCCATGTCTTGGTAGGTTTGCAGTTGTGCCATACTCTTTCCATTTTCGGAATGATGGATTGAACAGTGCTCCGTGAGATGTTCAAAGCTTGGGATTTTTTTTTATAACGTATCCCTGCTTTAAAAAAAAATAAAAAACGTCTCCAAAACTTTATCCATGACCTGTCTAGTGTGTTCCTTGGGCTTCATGATGCTGTTTGTTCACTAATGTTTTCTAACAAACCTCTGAGGCCTTCACAGAACAGCTGTATTTATACTGAGATAGATTACAAACACACAAGTGGGACTCTATTTACTAATTAGGTGACTTCTGAAGGCAATTGTTTGCACTGGATTTTATTTAGGGGTATCAGAATAAAGGGGGCTGAATACTTTTGCACGCCACACTTTTCAGTTTTTTATTTGTAAAAAAATTTGAAAACCATGTATCATTTTCCTTCCACTTCACAATTATGCGCCACTGTGTTGTGTTGGTCCATCATATAAAATCCCAATAAAATACATTTACGTTTTGTGGATTGTAACGTGACAAAATGTGGAAAAGTTTCACGGTATGAAAACTTTTGCAAGCCACTGTAGCTCATTGGGAGAGGATTAGACAGAAAAATCTAAAGGTCCCTGGTTCAATCCTTGGTTTCGGCAAGCAGTGTTTGAGTTATGTATTTTTTTATAACAACATTTATTTTAACAGACATTTGGACGAAAGCATGGATATGAAAAGTTTTGAGGGATATGGGCCAAAACGCGGACAGGTGGGACTAATGTAGACAGGCCTTCTTGGTTGGCATGGAAAAAGTTGGGGTGAAGGGACGGTTTCCCTTTGTGGGGAGATACGGTGTCGCAGTGGTAGAGTTTGCAGCCTTACAGCGCCAGACACCCGGGTTTGGATCCTGGCTACAGGTGGTGTCTATACGGAATTTTTGTATCGTTCTCCTCATGACCACAGGGGTTTTCTCCAGGAGGTGCAGTTTTCTCCTACATTCCAAAGATATACAGGCTTGTGGGGTAATTGACTTTGGTGAAAGTTGTAAATAGTCCCTAGTGTGTAGTATAGTGCTAGTTTACGGGGGATCGCTGGTTGGGCATGGACTCAGGTGGGCTGAATGGCCTGTTGCCGCACTGTATCTCTAAACTAAACTTGAAGTGCAATCTGTTACCAAGAAGCCCCTTGTCCCACTTTCACGACCTAATTGGCAACCTCTGCCAAGTTTGCCCTTGACTCATACTCGCAGCATGGTCGCTGCGAGGTCATGGGAGGTCTTCGTAGCTCTTCCTCGTGCTCGTGAGTGGTCTCCGCGCACTCATGACCTCAAGTAGGTTGCGGTGTTTTTTCCAGCCCGATAAAAAAATTGCCCCCGTGTTTAAATAAAAGGTCGACATAGTCGTACATTTTTATCAACTCGTCTAGGGTCTTCTAAACCCATGGATTCGGTCGTCCAAGTGGAGCAGGCCCTTTAAGTGCTCATCTGACATTGAGCCACAGAGATAATGCCTGCCTTGTCTTTTCATGAAAGCTAAATATTCCTTCACCTCTGTGTGCCAGAGAAAAAATAAACAAGATTATTCTAGTTTATACAATGAGCCATCGTTCTTTGGCATTTTATCCAAATGAACATAGATTCAAAAAAATTGAAACAATAATTTGCATTCCAAACCAATAATTTTCAAAAATATATAGGAACGAACTGCAGATGCTGGTTTACACCGAACAAAGACACAAAATGCTGGAGTAACCCAACAGAACATGCAGCACCTCTGGAGAGAAGGAATGGATGTCATTTTGGGACGGGAAGGGTCCGACCCAAAACCTACATCTGTTCCTTCTCTCCAGAAATGCTGCCTGTCCAACTGAGTTACTCCAGCATTTTTTTTTCATGATCTTCAATCATTTAAATAGACATACAAAAAGCTACCATAACAATATGATTTATGGATACAAAAGGTTCAATAACTTCAGGAAATTACATCACTTCATCAGTTCAGCAATAATGATAAAAAAAAACTAATTTACCACCCCACGCATTCATGGCCTTCATGTTATTGGGGGTTTTTTTTTGTATTCTGAATGAGATTCACTAAGGAAATATATTAATCATTCATTGTCAGAAGTAATAGAGTTAAATCAGTGTATTGGATGATCCATACACCAGAATCATACAGCATGAAACAGGTCCTTACCATTCAAATCCATGTCAACCATCTAGTAGCCCATTTGCACCAATTCTTTATTTCAAACTTTTATTCTCCCAACAAACCCCTACAAATTATGCTGCTCCCCTACATGCAAGTGGCAATTTAAAGTGGCTGTTTGTCCCCTCCCAAGCGATATCTTTGGGATATGGAGGGAAAGTAGATCAAGTGGAGGAAATACTTTTTTTAATCTCCTCACAAGACCGCATCAGAGGTCAAGATTGAATCCTGGTTGCTGGATCTTTTAAATAGCAAATCTACTAGTTACAACCACTGTTATGCTGGAGTGTATCAGTCGTCAATTAACGTCACATATATGGCCTTACGATTCATGAGAAGGTTGCATTCCAAAAATTGATGTATGGGGGCCAAAGATGATACAAATTTTCTGACAAAGGAATAAAAGGCAGTTGGCGATTGTAAACTGAAGAAGGGTCTTGACCCGAAACATCACCTATTTCCTTTTCGCCAGAGATCCTGCCTGACCCACAACGGAGTTTACTCCGCATTTTGTGCCTATCAATTGGGCGATTGGATAGACTGGCTCTCGTATCAATGTGCAAATGTACACAAACTAAAGAGAAAACTTGCGATCTACCCAACTATAATACAGGAGCTCCCCAGAATGACCACACTTGCAGAAATCCAACATTACACAAGCTCGTCACGCCTGCTCTTAAAGCATTTAAGATAGCTTCAATAATAAGCTTCATGGTATTAATTAATGACTCGATACAGTAAATATTGCATCAATTGCTGTCAATGTTAGGATGATCATTTAGTACAATGAAAGATGCATACCAAATGTCTGAATAGCAATACAAGATGGATTACTATGGCAAACGGATGCTTCTGACAATTTTTCAGGAATGGATCATTTCATAACCAGGGACTACTTTCACTGCAGCACTACCAACTTTTCAAAACCAGGTTCAAGTCGAGAACACACGCGACTTAAAAATGGGCCGGGTGAACAGTGCAAGAGAACACTAACAAAGCCCCATCGGGCCAAATCAGTAAAAGAAGAGATTGTGGGAACTCAGTCTCCTTCCATGCAATTGCTACAACAATGAACATTATTTTGTACGGTGACAGATTGAGAATCAATCAGATCATGGCAAATCACACTCAGAAAAAAAGCACACCAGCCAGCAAATCTAAGTTGTTTGTGGCAGGCTGACTCTCAAGGATGAATTAGAACAGTGATGGTATTCTCAACAAGTACAAGAGACATTGATGATTGCACTATGCAGATACACGAGCCACAAGAAATTTAGTTCTGTTAAACTTTTCCAATGGGAAAAATCTTGGTGAAACCCCTGTCTCACTGTGCGAGTTGGCCCACGAGTGACCCCGAGTTTTCACTCGTGGTGATCACGTAGCGGGAACGTCGGAACTCGCACGAGCAACTTATCGACTCGTGGCGCTAACGGCAGGTACTCGGGAAACTTGTTAACTCGTGAAAAAAATCAAACATGTTTGATTTTTTCCAGGGGGGGGGGGGGGGGGGGGGGATAAAAAAGGGGGGGGGGGGGGGGGGGGGGGGGGGGGGGGGGGGGGGGGGGGGGGGGGGGGGGGGGGGGGGGGGGGGGGGGGGGGGGGGGGGGGGGGGGGGGGGGGGGGGGGGGGGGGGGGGGGACGAGTCAAATTAACTGTTCAAGTGTAAAATGGAAACATTTTAACTCGTTGTAATAACGTAGTGGCCCCGTGCGTTTATCTTAGTGTCTCGTGAGTCTACCGTAGGAACTTTAATAATCTGTTCTTTTGCTCGTAAGACTGAACCAAAGATAGACACAAAATGCTGGAGTTTATAACTCAGTGGACCAGGCAGCATCTCTGGAGAGAAGGAATAGAGTCGAGACCCCTTCTTCAGACTTTCCTTCGCTCCAGAGATGCAGCCTGTCCCGCAGAGTTACTCCACATTTCGTGTCTATCTTCGGGCCTTTCTGCCACTTGTCCCCGTGGCTTCACTCTGTCTCAATGAACGGCTTAAAGACCTGCCGAAGGGGCAAGTCTGGGGTGGTGGGTGGGATGTGTCCACGTGTGATGCTCCATCCACCCCCCCGGGGCCGAGAGTGTGGGATTGGGAAAGGAACTGCAGATGCAGGTTCACACCGGAGATAGACACACACAATGCTGGAGTAACTCGGCGGGACAGGCAGCATCTCTGGAGCGAAGGAATGGGTGGCATTTCGGTAAGTCTGAAGAAGGGTCTCGACTCTATTCCTTCACTCCAGAGAGCTGCCTGCCCGCTGAGTTGTGGTGAGTGTGTCTCTCTCCCTCTCTGTCTATCTGTGTGTATCTGTGTGTGTGTCTGCTGTCGGGTTCCCGGTGGCCGCTCAAAGTCACCCGAGCTGCTTGATTCCTCTGAAGTGGTGGCCAGCTGCTGTCTGTGTGGTGTGTGTGGTGTGTGTGTGTCTCTCTCTCCCTCTCTGTCTATCTGTGTGTGTTGTGTGTGTGTGTGTGTGTGTGTGTGTGTGTGTGTGTGTGTGTGTGTACTGTCGGGTCCCGGTGGCCCGCTCAGTCACCCGAGCTGCTTAAATTCCTCTGAAGTGGTGGCCAGCTGCTGTCCTGTGTGTATCTCTCTGTGGTGTGTGTGTGTGTGTGTGTGTGTGGTGTGTCTCTCTCTCTCCCTCTCTGTCTAATCTGTGTGTATCTGTGTGTGTCTGATGTCGGGTCCCGGTGGCCCGCTCAAAGTCCATCCGAGCTGCCTCATTCCTCTGAAGTGGTGACCAGCTGCTGTCTGTGTGTATCTCTCTGTGTGTGTGTGTGTGTGTGTGTGTGTTGTGTGTGTGTGTGTGTGTGTGTGTGTGTGTGTGTGTGTGACTCTCTCCCTCTCTGTCTATCTGTGTGTGTGTGTGTGTGTGTGTGTGTGTGTGTGTGTGTGTGTACTGTCGGGTCCCCGGTGGCCGCTCAGTCACCCGAGCTGCTTAATTCCTCTGAAGTGGTGGCCAGCTGCTGTCTGTGTGTATCCTCTGTGTGTGTGTGTGGTGTGTGTGTGTGTGTGTGTGTGTCTCTCTCTCTCCCTCTCTGTCCTATCTGTGTGTATCTGTGTGTGTGTCTGATGTCGGGTCCCGGTGGCCGCTCAAAGTCATCCGAGCTGCCTCATTCCCTCTGAATGGTGACCAGCTGCTGTCTGTGTGTATCTCTGTGTGTGTGTGTGTGTGTGTGTGTGTGTGTGTGTGTGTGTGGTGTGTGTGTGTGTGTGTGTGTGTGTGTGTGTATTTGTGTGTGTGTCTCTCTCTCTCCTCTCTGTCTATCTCTGTGTGTGTGTTGTGTGTGTGTGTGTGTGTTTGTACTGGTCGGGTCCCGGTGGCCGCTCAGTCACCCGAGCTGCTTAATTCCTCTGAAGTGGTGGCCAGCTGCTGTCTGTGTGTATCTCTCTCTCTGTGTGTGTGTGTGTGTGTGTGTGTGTGTGTGTGTGTGTGTGTGTGTGTCTGCTGTCGGGTCCCAACGCCGCTCAAGAATGTCAGTCACCCGGGCTGCTTTCCCCTTTTTTTAAAATTATTTAAAATAGAGATCCATGTGCAAAAAAGTATTTAAAACATAAAAAAACAAGAAATGCTTGGTAGAATGCGCATTTTCCCATTGTAGGTCATATCAATAGATGCGGCCGCGCTGAAATAACTCAAAACCACAGGATGGAGATGTATTTTAACATTGTTGCTTTATTAAACCATACCTTCATTCACGGTTGGCTCAAGAGTAACGGGAGAGGAACTTGCTAACTCGGGAGAGGAACTTGCTAACTCGGGAGAGGAACTTGCAACATCGCAGCAATTACATACCCGTGGGAACTCGGCCACACACTTGATCATACACTTGCAGTCTCGTGCGCAGCCACG
>CM069132.1:132281601-132318203 GCA_035221665.1 Okamejei kenojei
CTTTCCTGCAGCAAACATCTCCTCGTTTGCGAGTCGCAAATGCCCAACACAATCTTGTCATGGAGCAAGCTGTTCGTTATGCACTGGCAGAAATTACAGGACTTTGCTAGTGTTCTGGACAGAGGCCCAGGAGCCGTTGGTGAGGGAGGAGCGACGTCCGAGCGGGTGAGTGTAAAAAACCCAGCGCGGGGCTTTGTTTTTTTACAGAGGCCCAGCAGCCATTGGTGAGGGAGGAGCGACCAAAATCCGTAACGTTCTAAATCCGTAATGTTCCATTCAATTAACTGGGCTTGAGGAAGCCACTGATTGGTGGACTTGAATACGCAGCTGATTGGCAGTCAGATCCCAGCAGTTTGTAGTGTACCGTACTTTTGATTTTTGTATTGTATAATATTGTATTTTGTGTTGTATCTAGGGTAAGGGAAGTATGAGTGCCAGGGCAGCTTCTGTTCTGGATGTCAGATGTGGGAGGTAATGGAGTCGGATAGCCTTCCAGACGTCCACATCTGCGCCAGGTGAGTCAGATGGGGGTCCTAAAGGAATGTGTTGGGAACCTGGGAGCAGCAGCTCGATGACCTCCGTCTGGTCAGGGAGAGTGAGGAGGTCATAGAGAGGAGTTACAGGGAGGTAGTCTCTCCAAAACCACGGAGGCAGACACGTGGGTCACGGTTAGGAGAGGCAAGGGGAAGAGGCGGGCGCTAGAGAGTACACCAATGGCTGTACACCTTGGAAATAAGTATTCCTGTTTGAGTGCTGTTTGGGGGGGAAAGCCTACCTGGCCTTCGATACAGACACCGGCCCTGTTTATCAGAAGGGTAAGGAAAAGAAGAGGAGGGCATTAGTAATAGGAGACTCTATAGTTAGGGGGTCAGGTTGGCGATTCTGTGGACGCAGTCCGGAGACCGGATAGTAGTTTGCCTCCCTGGTGCTAGGTCCGGGATGTGTCTAAACGTGTCCAAGATATCCTGAAAAGGGAGGAGAGGAGCCTGAGGTCGTGGTACATATTGGTACCTATGACATAGGTAAAAACATAGAAGAGATCCTGAAAGGAAAATTTAGGGAGTTAGGAAGAGAGTTAAGGAAAAGAACCGCAAACATAACAATCCCAGGATTACTTTCTGTGCCCACGCGACAGTGAGCGTAGGAATGGAGCAAGGTGGAGGATAAATGCCTGGCTGAAGGACTGGTGCAGAGACAGGGATTCAAGTTTCTGGATCAATGGAACCTCTTTTGGGGAAGGAGTGACCTGTATAAAAAGGACGGGTTGCACTTGAACCTGAGGGGGACCAGTATCCTGGCAGGGAAATTTGCAAAGGCTACCGGGGGACTTTAAACTAGAACGGTTGGGGGAGGGACTCAAATAGAGAAAGCCAGTAGACAGGGTCTGAGGCAGGAGGCAGAGAAGGGAAGCACTCAGACCCAACATGTAGGGGGAAAGAAGAAAAAAATAATAAACAGAGAATAAGAGGTGTGGGTTTCCAGGGCAAAAATCAAAAGGGGCCACTTGTCAACATAATTGTATAAGGAGTAAGAGTGTTGTAAAAACAAGCCTGAAGGCTTTGTGTTTCAATGCAAGGAGCATTCGTAATAAGGTGGACAAGCTGAATGTGCAGATAGCTATTAATAACTATGCTATAGTTGGATCACGGAGACGTGGCTCCAGGGGGACCAAGGCTTGGAGCTGAACATCCAGGGATATTCAATATTCAGGAGGGATAGACAGAAATGAAAGGGAGGTGGGGTAGCGTTGCTGGTGAGAGAGGAATTAATGCAAAAGAAAGGAAGGACATTAGCTTGGAGGATGTGAATCGATATGGGTAGAGCTGCGAAACTCCAAGGGGCAGAAAAACGCTAGTGGGAGTTGTGTACAGGCCACCTAACAGTAGTAGTGGAGTTGGGGATGGCATCAAACAGGGTATTAGAAATGCGTGCAACAAGGGTAAAACAGTTAGAATGGGTGACTTCAATCTACATTGGGGTTCAGTATTGATGTGGATAGAAACTGGCTGGCAGGCAGAAAGCAAAGTGTAGGAGTAAACGGGTCCTTTTCAGAATGGCAGGCAGTGACTAGTGGGGTACCGCAAGTGCTGGGATCCCAGCTAGTTACAATATATATTAATGAATTGGACGAGGGAATTGAATGCAACATCTCCAAGTTTGCGGATGACACAAAGCTGGGGGGGAGTGTTAGCTGTGAGGAGGATGCTAGGAGGCTGCAAGGTGACATGGATAGGCTGGGTGACTGGGCAAATGCATGGCAGATGCGTATAATGTGGATAAATGTGAGGTTATCCACTTTGGTGGCAAAAACAGGAGGGTAGACTATTATCTGAATGGTGGCAAATTAGGAAAAGGGAGATGCAACGAGACCTGGGTGTCATGGTACACCAATCATTGAAAGTAGCATGCAGGTGCAGCAGGCAGTGAAGAAAGCAAATGGTATGTTAGCATTCATAGCAAAAGGATTTGAGTATAGGAGCAGGGAGGTTCTACAGTTGTACAGGGTTTTGGTGAGACCACACCTGGAGTATTGCGTACAGTTTTGGTCTACAAATCTGAGGAAAGACATTCTTGCCATAGAGGGGTACAGAGAAGGTTCACCAGACTGATTCCTGGGATGTCTGGACTTTCATACGAGGAAAGACTGGAGAGACGTGACTTGTACTCGCTAGAATTTAGAAGACTGAGGGGGGATCTTATAGAAACTTACAAAATTCTTAAGGGGTTGTATAGGCTAGATGCAGGAAGATTGATCCCGATGTGGGGAGGTCCAGAACAAGGGGTCACAGTCTAAGGAATTCCTTTAGGACTGAGATGAGGAAAACATTTTTCACACAGAGAGTGGTGAGTCTCTGGAATTCTCTGCCACAGAAGGTAGTTGAGGCCAGTTCATTGGCTATATTTAAGAGGAGTTAGATGTGGCCCTTGTGGCTAAAGGGATCAGGGGGTATGGAGAGAATGCAGGTAAGGGATACTGAATTGGATGATCAGCCATGATCATATTGAATGGCGGTGCAGGCTCGAAGGGCCAAAGGGCAAAATGGCCTGCACCTATTTTCTATGTTTCTCTATGTTTCTATGTTCTCAGACTAGCAAGAAACGATTCAAAGTTTTCACCTGCTTCTTGTTGTCTCTTGTTGAAGAGCTATCACTCATACGTTTCATTCTTCTCGCCCATGTGTAGCTCTCGAACGTGCGAATGATCTCGGCCAGTTCTTAGTTCTCCTCGTCATTGGCGAACACAAAACTGTCGTAAATCTCCAGTCCGGATAACCATGTAACCATATAACAATTACAGCACGGAGACAGGGCCCTCTCGGCTCTTCCAGTCCGTGCCGACCATTTGTTTTCCCCTAGTCCCATCTACCTGCACTCAGACCATACCCCTCCATTCCCTTCCCGTCCATATGCCTATCCACTTTACTTTTAAATGTTAAAATCGATCCTGCCTCCACCACCTCTGCTGGAAGCTCATTCCACACAGCCACCACCCTCTGAGTAAAGAAGTTCCCCCTCACGTTACCCCTAAACTTCTGTCCTTAATTCTCATGTCCATGCCCTCTTGTTTGAATCTTCCCTACCCTTAATGGGAAAAGCTTATCCACGTCAACTCTATCTATCCCTTTCATCATTTTAAAGACCTCAATCAAGTCCCCCCCTTAACCTTCTGCGCTCCAAAGAATAAAGACCTAACTTGTTCAACCTTTCTCTGTAACATAGTTGCTGGAACCCTGGCAACATTCTAGTAAATCTCCTCTGTACTAATGTGCCAATTGTATGGAGAAACTATGCCGTCTGGTATGCTGGTGTTTGCCTGTCTAGCTGTGCGACCACGCTGTAGTTTGCCCACATCCAACGCCATGTTTTCCAACCTTCAGTCACTCCACGGTTGACGGTTAATGGGGTCGGTGGCCGTATACCTCTCACGGGAGGCAACCGGCAGCGTGCTGTGGAGTGCTACCGGTGGCCGTCTGCGAAGGCCACTGGTCGCCCGTCTCCTCGTCCGCACGCGACTCGGTTTGCTGCTGAGCGGCCGTCTGCTCCACCCTTTGGGTCGCCTTGTCGTTTTCCGGCAGTTTTAATATTTTCTGTGCCTTAAATGCTGCTCACTCACCAATCCTACGGTGCTTGACAGTTGCACTAGTCCTTAGCTGCTACCTGTTCCAGCCGAGGCTTCAGGTTGAGGCAGAAAAATATTTCCTTAAGGCACCACCGCTGCCACCATGTTCAAGCACAAGCTTTTCCAGTAAGTAAAACTCCTACGCATGCCTGGAACCGCTGCGCATGCGTGGACTTTATTAAGTCGTTAAAGGCACATTACACTTATCATAACAATGTGAACCAACTTGAACTAGCCCAATTTGTCTGCATTGGGCCCATAGCCCTCTGAACTGTTCCGATCCATATACCTGCCGAAGATTATAACCATTTCTTTAATGTTGCAATCAATTTGCAACCACATTTTTTACCTCCCCCTTTCCATATCTTTCAACAATTCATTCAACCGAGGTAGTCCACAAAAAGCAAAATATATCTTGTACCCTTCAAAGGTCTTTTATTGTCACATGTACCAATTAAGGTACCGTGACATTCGTATTACCATGCAGCCATACTGAAAAAAAGCAACAAGTCACACAGCTACATAAACGTTAACATCAATGTCCACCACAGCGGATTCTCCACATTCCTCACTGTGATTGAAGAAAATAAAATCTAATCTTCCCTCGTTTTCTCCCGCGGTCGACGCAGTCGAACCATCTGTTGGGGCAATTGAAGCTCCCGCGTCAGGGCGATCTAAGCTCCCGTGTCGGGGCGATCAATGCTCCTGTGTCGGGCCGATCAAAGCTCCTGCGTCAGGCCGATCAAAGCTCTTGCGGCTTGGAGCTCCTGAAGTCAGTCTCCAGCAGAGGCCTCCAAATCCTCGACGTTAGACCCAAGATACGATATGGGAAAAAAATTGCATCTCCGTCAAGGTAAGAGATTTTACAAAGTTTCCCCCAACCCTCCCCCAACATAAAACAAGCTGACGAACACTAAAAACATACATTTAATACATACTAAAAAGCAGAGAAGGAAGGGACAGAGACTGTTGGCGAGGCAAACACTGCGATCCATCTTTAAACCAGTTCCAGTTTGACTGTTTGATACTGTGGCTCTCCCAAGGGTTTATAAGCTTATCACTGCTGCATTATACTCTTAAATTATCCCTTGCTTCTGACAAAACAATTGGCACCACGGTTTGATTAAACCTGTGCCTGAGAAATACAATTCATTCCTGAAGAATGCAGGTGGTTTTGCAAAATTCATGAAAATGATCCAGGGTATTTTCTGCAAGGGTTCTCAAATAATGGCAGTGCACACTGTTAATTCAGAGGAACCAAATTAATCAGGAGATAACTACATTCCATGCTTGTGCTGAGACTCAAGCCGATAGATTTCAGCATCTAAGACCTAGCCATTGCACAGTTTTTTTCCTGTGCATGTGCACAGTCTTTGTGGGATCTGCATTGTTTCACCGGCATTTCTCCTCACAAACCTGTCCAGTCAAGAATCCAACAAGCTTTACAAAACCTTCCAGAGGGAATCAAGTGAATGTGAAAAGGACCAATCAGGATGAAAGTTAATGTGGACAAAATGCTCAAAAATGAAAGGGTCTCAAAGAAGTATTTTTTCTTAAACCAAAAACACTACTAATATAAAGTATTCTGAAAATATCTAATTAGTCTGAAGAAGGGTCTCGACCTGAAACATCACCAATTCCTTCTCGCCAGAGATGCTGCCTGTCCTGCTGAGTTACTCATTCTTTAGTCTCACAATGGTTTCACAATTGTCTTCCTCTACACACGGCTGACCAATGACCCTGTCCCACTGTATGAGTTCATTCAAGTGCTCTCCTGAGTTAAAAAAAAAATCTAACTCGTGGTAAGCACATAGAATGAACGTAGCGGGTACATCGGAGCTCGGGGATGTCTCTTCGCAGCTCGTAACGCTAACGGCAGGTACTCGGGAAACGCGGTAAGCGCAGGCAGACTCATGAAGATTTTTCAACGTTGAAAAATGTCCACGAGAACCCCAAGTACCTGCGAGCGGCCATTACCGTAGATCTCTAAGTTCGAATCAGGGCAAACTCTGGAGAACTCTTTGAATGAATTCGTACAGTGGGACAGGGGCTTTTGGTCCTGAATCTCTCACAAAAGATCAGCAATGGTCAGAGGATGTTTTTTTAAGGTGAGGACATTAAATTGGTCCCTCTGGAATTTATTAAAATGTAATTAGAATTAGAATTTTTTCATTTGTTACTGATAATAACCAAACTCTTTCTGTTGCTGCCCTTACCCATCTAAAGATCTATTTAAATGCATATTTTTCAAAATATTTTATATTAATTATTTTTTGGTTTAAGAATACTTTAAAAATTATTGGTAGACTAATGCTTACATTTGTTTGTAGTCATCTAATAGAATGCATTTGTCTATAAAATGCTTAGGTAGCTTAAGTTGGGGTTGTTGGAAGCTGGATTGGTAAGAAATCATGAAAGCCATCAATGGCTTGAGCATTCAGGTGGAGTTAATTGTCATTAACAATTAAGGTGCACATTATTATGGAAAATTAACAGTTGATTTGTTTTCACCAATGAATTTTTATTATGTTAAATATCTGATTTTGATAAAATGGCAATAATAAAATGACGGAAAAAAATGTAAACTGAACCAAAATCAAAATCAAACTAATAGCCCTAATTGGAACTCTTTGCAATTTTGTTCCCATTTGTTACTACATTCAATGTTTGTAAACTAATTTAGGCTTCGCCACTATCAAAACACAGGGCCAAATCTATACCTGTTCCTATAACAAAGCGTAAAAAACTGAAACCTCTAAAGTGTGGCACAAGAGTGGGGCCGGCACGGAAGAATGCAGCACAAGAACACAATATGTGCCAAACATGATGCCAAGACCAACTCCTATCTGTCTGCACATGATCCACATCCGTCCTTTCTCTGCATATCCTTATGCCCATCTGAAAGTCTCTTCATTCTCCTTAAATCTCCTAATTCTCTTAATTCTTCAGACCCGAAAGGGTCTCGACCTAAAAACGTTACCCATTCCTTCTCTCCAGATATGCTGCCTGTTCTGCTGAGTTACTCCAGCATTTTGTGTCTATCTTCAGTGTAAACCAGCATCTGCAGTTCCTTCCCACACAAGAATGAGGAAGGTACAATCTAAAACATCACAAGAGCATGATCAGATAATCCCCAAGAAGATATTTACAGAAGGCGGCCTGATATAAATTCACAGATCATTGACTTGCTCAACATGACAGAAACAAAATCAATGCAGCCTTAATGGGCCTGACCCACTTACGCGACTTTTCCGGCGACTGCGTCATAGGTCGTTACGGGTCGCTGAAAATTTTCAACATGTTGAATATCCAGCGGCGACCAGAACAAGGTACGAATCTTTGGGAAACTACTCATGACCATGCAGGCTTCATCCCGCAACATTCAGATTCAGATTCCTTTATTGTCATTCAGACCTTTCGGTCTGAACGAAATTTGTTACCTTGCAGTCATAACATGTAATAAATTAAAACAAAACACACAATAAACACATAATTTAACATCCACCACAGTGAGTTCACCAAGCACCTCCTCACTGTGGTGGAAGGCAAAAGTCTTAAAGTCTTTGTCATTTTCCCCTACTTGTTCCCCCTCTGTACTGAGGCAATCCAGGCCTTCGATGTCATCGTCCACCAGGCCCGCGGCCGAGCCTCCGAAGCCAGGCCGCCGCCGCCGCCGGAACACCACCACAGCCCCCAGCCAGGATCGACCACGGGAACGCTGGAGCCGCCGGAGCTCTGAAGCCGGGCCGCCACTGGAGAGCCGCTGGAGCGCCGAAGCCGGGCCGCAGCCGGGCCGCTGCTGGAGCACCGCTGGAGAGCCGCTGGAGCGCCGAAGCCGGGCCGCCGCCGGAACACCCGCCGGAGAGCCGCCGGAGCCGCCGGAGCGCCGAAGCCGGGCCGCTGCTGGAACACCCGCTGGAGAGCCGCCGGAGCGCCAATGCCGGGCCGCTGCTGAACACCCGCTGGAGAGCCGCCGAGCGCTGAAACCCGGGCCGCTGCTGCTGGAACACCCGCTGGAGAGCCGCTGAAAGCCCCGAAGCCGGGCCGCTGCTGGAACACCCGCCGGAGAGCCGCCGGAGCCGCCGGAGCGCCGAAGCTGGGCCGCTGCTGGAAACACACCCGCTGGAGCAACTGCTGGAGCGCCGATGCCCCGAAGCCCCGAAGCCCCCCGAAGCCGGGCTGCCGCCGCCGCCAGCTGGAACACTGGAGCTCTGAACGCTCCGCCACAGCTCCGAGGCCACCAGCTCCGCCATTAGGCCTCAGCACAGACGGAGACGGTGACGGGGGACACGACAAGAAAAAGGTCGCATCCCCCCGAAGGAGAGACCCTAAAACCTTGTTTCTCCCACCCTCTCCCCCCCCCCCCCCACCCCCCCCCCCAAACACAGCCTAATAAACCAAAATTCTAACTAAAAACAGACACAAAAGGTCGAAAAAAAAGAAAAAAAACAGACGGACTGCAGGTGAGCCGCAGCTGCCACGCAGCGCCGCCACTTCCGGATTTTTGTCGCCTGTATGGTCGTGAGTAGTCTCCTCAGTCGCCCAAAGTCATAGTGTGTTTCTGGTCGCTGCATGTTGACAGGCCCAAAAGGCCAACTATCTACTCTCAACCCACTGTACCATTAATAAATGCTAATTGAGCTCCAGGCAGCTTCAAACCAGTGGCAAATTTTCAACTTCCTGCAGTCATGTATTCGGCAAGCACTTATTTATAACTATTTGTAATTTGGTCTTCTCGCTGATTTCAGTGACATTTGAGAAAGAGTCAAGAATTTTCCTAAAATGGCATTGTGATAATTGCACAGCACAGTACAGTTCTAGCTGAATTACAGTTGGAGCCAGTGGAAACCTACATTGTGATTGCCCAGGAAGGTAATGAGAACAAACACCAGAGCTAATACTGATTATTATTCTTCATATATTTTCTCCAGTTCTGTTTTCATTCATTGAGTTAGGAGAATGCATACCTCCAGATTCAGGGACAGTTTCTTCCCAGCTGTTATCAAGCAACTGAACCATCCTACCAACAACTAGAGAGCGGTCCTGAGCTACCATCTACCTCAGTGGAGACCCTGACTATCTTTGAACAGACTTTAGTTGACTTTGTTTTACACTAAACGTTATTCCCTTTGTCACGTAGCTGTACTCTGTGGAAAGTTCAATTGTAATCTTCCACTAACTGGTTGGTACGCAACAAAAGCTTTTCACTGCATCTCGGTACACGTGATAAATAAATAAACTCAACTCAGGTGTGAGTGGTAGTGGTCCAAATGAGATTTATTTCCAATCAACAATTGCCCCTCAACAGTGCAACTTCCTAGCCTCGTTACAACCACATTGTTGTGGGCTCAAATGTCCTTTCCTGAAGCAATTTGGGTTTATAATCCAGTCATTTAAGGTTTCCATTAATGATAGCTGCTTGCCAGTGCAGATTGAATTAATTTACCACATTGTCACTGTGGCAGTCTTCAATCAGTAATCTCAGTCTCTAACTATGCTTCCGTAGCCCAATAGTTTAGGCATTTTCCACACCTGTACTACTGTTAAACCATTGACTGTTTTAACATCTATGATTTTTTTTTTTCCCATTTGTAATTCCCCCATGTTTTTTGTGCCCAAACTCATTTACTTTCAAATACTTTTCTTAGCAACTGGAAAGGTTCACATTAGCTCATTGGTTTAACTATGTATACAGTACTGTAGCTTCTATTGGCTAGAGTGCTAAATTGGCAAATTAAAGTTCAAATTGGAACATAGGGACATCAATTCATGTTTTTACTTCGGAGTCACGTGAGTGACTACGTGAAGAAGAGCCCGCCTCACGCTGGTAACGGCATGACGTCGACGCTGACGGCGGAAGGTGGAGCTGCAGTAAGGAGCAGCTCCTCGCAGCGGTCGGATCGGGCCCGCAGGTAAGAAACAGTAAAGTTGGGATTTCTTAGCGGGCGCTGGGTAGGTCCAGCAGTATAGGAGATATATTAAATCAGGTCAGAGTCATATTAGTGCTGGATAAGCACAGATGATGAAGTAAACTTATATTCGCGGGTTAAATGCTTCCTGGGGTGAAAAATAAATATACGGGAAAGCTAGTACGGAGCCGGTTCCGATACCGGTGGCCGCAGATATACCCGTTAGCGAATTAGTTTACAAATGATAACCACGGAGAGAAAATGCTCCCGAATATGAAAAATGGAAAATAAAAATAAAATAAAAAATCTGAGAGGCCAGTGGTTCTGATGACTCTGACATTGAAAAGTCCTCCAGATAAGTAAACTATGTGGAACTGATTATGGAGCATATGGAGAAAGTTCTCCAAATAATTATGAGACTAGGGTCAAAGTACCCTGAAGGTTCCTAAGATTAGCCCTGAGGGGTTTAATTATTCTGAATATGGCCATGGGCCTAATTGGAAGTTGGAACTCCGACCCAGGATTTGGGCCGGAAGAAGTCTCATGGGATGAAATCCCAATTGATTTAGGGCTGCAGAAGGCAGACCCTGTTGATGGTGATTTGCATTTTGAAAGCACACCACAAAATAAAAATAAAAATAAAATGAAAAAATATGAAAAGAGGCCAAAGATGCCTGGAATAGCAAAAGGTTTTGCTATATATGAAGGAAGTGGTGAGGCTATGGAAGAAATCCTAGCTGCCAGCATATATATATATGGTATCTCACCAACTTCATGATTCTGTGATGATTGAAATATTAAAATTGCACAGCACAGGAAATTGTGCCTCATTGGAAGAGCCTACGGTTTATCCGTTAATATGGGCATCCATGACTCCAAATATGAGAGCGTCAAATAGTGAGGTTTTAAAATCCTCACAAATTATTCTGCTGCTATTATGGCTTTTTGGGCAGATGAAAGGAAAACATAAAATAAAGACGCTATTGTGCAATTCTTTCTATGAAATTTTATACAATAATAAATGGCTATTTGGCCCATTTTTCACCCAAGGTTGCATACCTGTGTTGAGCAAGTGGTGTTTAAGCTCTTGGTTATCTGTTTTGGAGTAATCTGCCTAACTTATTGAAATTGGATGAAAAGCTAAATATTTTAGCTGCATGAAACCTTCGTCTTTGGACGAAAAAGTATTTTTCGCCAGAAGGGGATTTGATATTGGAAATAGAGGCAGAAATATGTCAAGGAAGTTTTATTGTATTGCACAACCAAATACTTACCCAAATTCAGGGGAAAGGAGACCACCACGCTCATATGCAGAGGAATTAAAGACTTGTTCTCTGCTTAAAGAAACTGCGGATTAATCTCCAGTTAGAGGGAGATTACAAAAAGTTTATTAAGACTGGCTTACTATTATTTTTGATCAGTATATTACGAGCAGTTTCATTAACTACTATTACTTTTAAATAAAAGAGGTTAATCCTCCTGTACAGAATAAACCTGCTTATGTTTTCGTGTTTTCTGCAATTGAAAAAGCAGAGATTTATGTTCACATTAACCTAATTATCTGGAAAAGAGGTAATGGAAAAGATTTTGAACACGAGCATAAATTTGTCTTTAATGTTAGAAGGCATTACAGATGATGGTTGCAGAAGTATTCTGGACCTTACAGGTCTAAATAAGTTTGTAGAATACAAACATGTTCAAATGGAGTCATTGAATACTGCAAAATATTTAATTCAGCAGGTTGTTATATGGCTAAGATTGATGAAAAGACGCCTATTATTCTGTACCTATGCATCAGGTTTCGATGGTACTTAAATTTTAATTGGTTGTGACAATTATGGCAGTTAAGCTTTGCCAAATGGACTGAGTTCAGCTTTTTACTCTTTACGAAACTGTTGAAAACCAGTTTAGCCCAATTAGTGCACATCATTATGGCTTATCTCAATGACATTCTGGTCATTAGTGATTATCAGGAGTCAGCTGAGGACTCAGTTTTCAGTTACTAAAGCTTTGTGGTAAGCTAAGGTTCTTAATTCATCTAATTAAGCCCCAGCTGCAGCCAGCACAAACAATTTACTTTTGGGGTTTGTAATTAACTCAGTGACTATGTTAATACCTTTACCAATAGATAAAGTCGATGATATTTTGGTAACTTGTCATTATCTCATTCAAAACCTTATCCTTCCATCCGAGAAATGGTGACAACCATTGGTGAACTGCTAGCAGCATTTCCTGCAGTAGAAATTTGTTTCATTACATTTATTGAATATCTTCGAAGGTACAAGATACAAGCTCTCAAAGAAAGGCAGGCCATTTGACAGCCTATGTAATTAACAAAAGAAGCTGTATTGGAATTTACAATGGTGGGTTAAAAAAAGGAAAATGTCCCACAAGCTGCTAATAAATATTATGATTAAACAGCCTGAAATGGTTTTACATACAGATGCTAGTGCTCTCGGATGGGGGGCCACAGATTTATCCTCCAGTTGTGGAGGTAGATGGAAAACTGAAGAACAAGTGTTTCTCCAAGAGTATGGTATTAACTATTTGGAGTTATTGGGGGCCTTTTATGGCCTAAAGCATATTGTTGTGCTAAAACAAGGTCTGCATGTGTTAATACAATTACACAATAAAACAGCTGTGGTTTACCATAATCACATGGGGAGAATTGGATCAGTATCATGTGATTGTCTGGTCAATGAGATATGGCAATGGTGTATTGGTCGGCAGATATGGATTGCAGTAAGTTATCCTCCAGGTAAAGACAATGTGGTAGCAGATGAAAGGTCCAGGATTTTTAAAGATAATACGGGAATGGATGTTTAAGCCAGCAATATTTAAGAATATTGTTCGAACGATTTGGGTTGCCAGAAATTGATTTGTTTGCATCCAGGGCTTAATCATCACTTGCCTCATTATGTGTCTTGGGAACACGATCCGACGCAGTTGCAGTAGATGCATTTTTATTACACTGGGGAAAAATGTTCTTTTAATGCCTTTTCCACCATTTGCTCTGATCCAGAGATGCTTGAAGAAAATAGAGCAAGATTCAGCTTCCGGATTGTTGGTAGTGCCAAATTGGCCAACTCAACCTTGGTCCCAGTTATGCTGAATATGATTAAAGAGCCGTATATGCAGATTCTTAACTGTAGTGATATCTTGACTATATCCAGTAACAAATGAAGATTACCCATTATATGCATATATGAATTTGTTTAATCTGCAGGTTTTGACCAGACCACTACAGGAACTGGGATTGTCGGACCAAACTTGACAGTTATATGGCGCATCATGGCGAGATAGCACACAGAAACAATATATGACACATATTAAGAAATGGGAAGAATTTTGCACACAGTCAAAATATTTTCTGATGATTATGTAATGTTACTCATGTTTTTGGAATTCCTTGCCAATTTGCGCTTTGGCCAACATTTAAGTTACAGTGCCATTAACACTGCACGCAGTGCCTTGTCGTCCTATTTTAGGACTTATGACTGGTGAGAAATCAATTGGGTCGCATCCATTAATATCACGATTCATGAAAGGAATTTTTCACATGAATCCGCCAAAACCTAGATATACAGAATTTGGGATGTGAGCATAGTACTTTGCTCTACTTAGAGAATGGACGCCAATTGAAGGGTTGTCATTGGATAGGTTAACATTGAAATTGGTCATGTTAATGTCACTGGTCTCAGCCCAAAGAGTGCAAACTTTACAAATGTTGCGTTTAGACTGTATGCATGTGACTACAGATAACGTTGTATTCTATGTTTACGATCTGATCAAACAAAGTAGACCAGGGAGATCTGGAACAAAGGTAACCTTTCAAGCTTTTCATATTGAGCTTGCTTTGTGTGTGGTTAGACATTTGAACCAATGTATTAAAGTGACGGACACTTTTCGAGGAAACGAAAAGACATTGCTGCTTACGCACAAAAAGCCACACACAAAAGCTTCAGTTCAAACTATCTCAAAATGGTTGAAACAGGTGTTGGTTTTAGCGGGAGTAGACACTGATGTCTTCAAATCTCACTCCACCAGGGCGGCAGCTACGTCCGCGGCGAAGGGCGGGACGTACCTCTCGAGCATATTTTTAAAAATCGCAGGGTGGAGTAAAGAAGAAACTTTTTCAAAGTTCTACAACAAACCCCTGTTCACACTATGACAAGCTTTGGACACGCGGTGTTGGGAGCACTATAATCACCTGCTTTGTTTGCTATTAATTGCTATAAATCATTGTGTAGTCACTGATATCTTTTGTCACTTGTAAATCATTTTTCCCTCAAATATAAGGAGGGTATTATATGGTCTTTCAGCCATTAAAAAACTTAATTGTGAAAAGATCTAACATTTGTGTGCTTTCTCATGTATGTGTTTACTTAGCCGGACTGTCGTACGGATTAATTCTACGACATAAAAAACACAGAAAGCTTTAAAACTCTTCACGTAGTCACTCACGTGACTCCGAAGTAAAATAGTAAGATTAAACGAGAACTCACCTGTTCGAAGTTTGATCGTTATTTTACGAGGAGTTACGATGAGGGATTACGTGCCCTCCACTCCCACCCTCGTAAAATAAATGATCAAATGGTGGTTCTAAGTCTTTTTAAATGAGCCTTACTATGTTACTCCGGCTTTGGTGTTCTGTGTTTTTCATGCCGTTGCTTTGAAGTATGCCGTTACCAGCGTGAGGCGGGCTCTTCTTCACGTAATCCCTCATCGTAACTCCTCGTAAAATAACGATCAAACTTCGAACAGGTGAGTTCTCGTTTAATCTTACTATTAAAAATTATTGCTACAAAACTCGTATCTGGTTCATTGAAATCCATTAAGCATGAATGGTGTCTTCTCCAGTTTTATCTCCGATCATACATCTGGCTCCCATTTTAATCCAAGAAACAAGGAATAATAGTCCGAGTCAGAGCGTGAAACCAGGCCATTCGTCCCTGATCATATTGAATGGCGGTGCTGGCTCGAAGGGCCGAATGGCCTCCTCATGCACCTATTTTCTATGTTTCTATTTTCTATGTTTCTATGTCCCAACCTGTTCACAATGGCCATCATATACCATCTAAACTAGTCCCACCTGCCAGGCGTTTTGTCCATATCACTCTAAACCTGTCCTATCCATGTATCTGACTAAATGTTTCTGAAACTTTGCGATAGTACCTGCCTCAACAACATCCTCCAGCAGCTCGTTCCATTCATCAACCACCGTCTGTGTGAAAAAGTTACTCCTCAGAATTCTATTACATCTTTCCTCTATCACCTTAAACCTATGTCCTCTGGTTCTCAATTCTCCCACTCCGAGCAAGAGATTCTATGCATCTAACAGATCTGTTCCTCTCATTAATTTGTACAATGCCATTTTGCTGGTCTCACATCCAAGGAAAATTAAATTAAAGAGTCAAAACACGTAAATCAGCCATATGAATGCGAGCATAGGCCTTAACTTTATGCTTAAATAAAAATATCATTATCGGTCAGCAATCTTGATCAATTTTGATTATAGCACTACTGTGTGACAATTAATCTCCCAGTCTCTGGTTATAAAACTACTTTTCATTATCTTATAATTGAAGGCAAACCCAAGGACGTAATCACTGCACATTTACTAATTTATATACTTTTAACAAGATTTTACAACTATCATGAATGGAAAATAATCAGGAAAGGGAACCTTATTCAAATCATTACTATATTTGGTAAGAGCACTTGCGATTTCCTGCAAACTCCACGCAGAGTGTAAATTGTACAAAATTTAATCCCCAATTAGCGAATTAAAAGTCGCTTATGAACTATTCAATAGTTTGTCAATAAAGATTTACTATTTGAAATATAACTACTTAAGAAAACAATTAACATCGAGTCTTGAATTCAAGCTGGCCAGAATCATTGGAATTATTTGGCATTTCACATAATTAACAGTTAATAGACCAACAGAAAAAATATTCAGGCACTACATCATATATCATAATAAACTGCCATGTCAATGAAGATTAAACTTAATATTGAATACAATAAGAATTATCTTCGCCACATGCTCGTGACAACTGGCAGTTTGCAACAGTATATGGAGCTGATAGCTTGGACACTCAAGTCTCAGTGGTGCATTGGCTTGGAATTTGAATATCAGACAGGACAACTTCCCAGCCAGTCATTAGATAAAGGGTTGTCTAGCTCCGAGCACTGCCAATGCATAACCTAAGTATTAGCGCAGCCAAAAGGACACACCCTGGCAATAAACACTGCCAGCAAATAATTCAACAGTAAATGCACACAGCCAATAAACTTTACATATGTGCTTTTACTTTAATGCTTTTCATCTATGTTTACAGGTTACTCTGTTCTTTATCATATTTAAACCAATGTTGAAGGTGAATGTGAACGATTGCCAGAGAGCTGCTACGTATTTAATGCTGGATTAAACCAAGAGCAAAATGACAAGCAAGCAATTTGGCTATTCATTTTATCTTGTCTGAACTGGAAGGCAGACAATAAAGATGTTTACCTCTCTTAAAAAATATGTTTTTGGCATGATCCAAGTGTTTAGCAACATAGGAAAGAGAAATGACTCATTGACAAGTCTGCAACACCAGGTGGTTTGTGCCCTTTTTCAACCTCCCCGTGTTTTGCCCATATTTGCTTCATATCCCTTATGGTATCCATCCACACCAATAGCCATTGCATTGCTACTTTAGTACCCACAGCTTGTCAGAGGAGAGCATTCTAAATGTTCACCACAGTTGATCTAGAGAAAAATGCGACCTACTTTTATTTCCTGGTTTCCTATCCCTGTACCTATCCAAATGTTTCTTAAATGCTGTGATAGTACCTTCCTCAACTACCTCAACTGGCAGCCCATTCCATAGACCTACCACCCTTTGGGTAAAAACATTTCTGCTTGGGTTCCTATTAAATCTACCCTCTCCCCTCACTTTACACCCATGCCCTTTGGTTCATGATTCCTCTACTCAAACACATTTAGCCTATCTAATCCTGATGGCAGTCAAGCAACACATACACTAGCAACATGGGCTAAAACGTCAGTGGCCATACTAGTATATATGACTGCTGGAGATAGATACAAAACGCTGGAGTAATTCAGCGGGACAGACATCATCTCTGGATAGAAGGAATGGGTGATGTTTCAGGTCTAGACCCTTAGTAATTCCAGCATTTTGCATCTATCTTTGGCTTAAACCAGCATCTGCAGTTCCTTCGTACAACATTTTATCTGACTGCTGGGTTAGCTCCATCACCTGCATTTACTAATAGATTCTCACAGTGTGGAAACAGACCCACCCTTTGGCTCAACATGCCCACTCCAGCCAACATTCCCCATCTATACTAGTCCCAACTGCCAGCCTTTGGCACATATCCCTCTAACTCTACCCTATCCATGTACCTGTCTATATGTTTCTTAAACACTGTGATGGTAACTGCCTCACCCAGCAGTGTGCAGGAAGGAACTGCAGATGCTGGTTTTAAATCGAAGAAACCCGGGTCTCTAGCACTGTGAGGGATCAACTCTACCACTGCACCACCATGCACTGTATTTAGGATGCTTCTAAAAATGCATTTTAATTGCCAAGGCATGGCAGGTTATGGGCCAAACACAGGTCAATTGGATTAATATAGATAACCCCAACAGTCAGTATAAACATGGTGGGCTAAAGGGCCTGTTACTGACCTGTATGACTCCGAGTCTTAATGAAAGTAACGGAAGGCTTGCGATTTGTGGGCATCATTTATGACAGAAATATTCCAATTCAGTTATAAAAAAAAGTTTTCCAATCATTCTCCAGTTGCTTAGGAACACCAAAACGGATTATAATAGAGATCTTTTGATGAGTACTGTATTACTCTAAATGTATTGTAATTCCACCACAAAAAAAGGCATCATTCCAATTATGTTCTTTGAAATCAGCAGACACCCAACAGTGCCAAAGTGTATCAGCCTGGGTTAATTAATCATTGCACTGAATGCTCAGGCAAATACAAAGAGGGTTGCCCAAGGCCTCCTAAGAAATTGGGGAGAAAAAAGCATGAAAATATGGAAATGTCAGAATGAAAAGAAAATCATTGACATTGCATTACTTCCAACTTCAAAGCTACTCCATAATCCACAAATTATTCTCACTGAGAACTTACTTCCACAGAAACAGCCATGTGTGTCCATGCCAAAGTTTATGCTCCATTTAAAATTTGGCATAGCGTGGTACAATCAGACATGGCAAGAATTGGGTATGAAATTTTTACTGAGGGCAGCAAAGATGGGGAAGGAAAAATAATGCACTGTGCTGTCCAAAGTCCTATCAGCAATCTTGGGCTGCACTCACTCAGAAGACAGGATATTCTTCTGGACGTTTTAAATCCCTTATGTACAAACTCAGGTCACCCTTTCAAAATGTTTTATCATATTGGCTCAACTACGCCTGGTGGCACATGTTAACTACAATGCAGGCTTATAAGTTCCTTCCAAATTAATTATGGACTGATTAGCACAAAGCATTCACCCTTTAATAGTCCGAGCCTTTTTCATCTGCAAGGCATATCAAGAGTAACAAAAATTAATAATTGATTCAGAATTAATGTCGGGCAATTATGGGCTTGAGTTAAAGGGGTGATTGATAGGTTCAAACCGCTCTCCCAGAAAGTCAAGATTCAGTGTTTTACTGTTATATGTCCCGATAGGGAACAATTAAAACTCTTACTTGCAGTAAACGTAGGGCGTGGGTGACTTCAAAGAAATTGAGAAGTTCGCAGGGAGCATGGATAGGGTAGTCACTGTCTTTTTCTCAATGTAGTGAATTTAGAAATGTTATTTCTAAAATTGGAGGCAAAGGTTTAAAAATGATAGGGAAACTCATTTAAAAGGGGATAAAAAGTGGCATTTTTTCCAGACTAAGATACGTGTAAGGAAGAAGCTACAATAGTGTGTGGGTTTAGAGACAGGTAATAATTACAACTTTTAAAAGGCATTTGAACATGGACAGGAGAAAATTAGAAAGACATGCCCAAAAGAAAGACTTCTTGCTCTGCATAGACAAGTTGGGTCAAGTGTCTGTTTCTATGGTGTCTGACTTTGAATCTGCCTGAATGAATATAGTTCCAATGATAGTATAGCTCCATATCAATCCAAAAGGTGGTATAGGTTTATTTAATACTACATGTAAACATTGACAACTTTGTTTGTGTGTTATCTAGGCAAAACAAATCATATATTACACAATCACAACGTACGATAGGTAGTACTAAGCGAAAAACAATCAGGTTGCAGAACGTAGTGTTTACAGTATTACCATTATGAGGGAAAAGTCCAAGGTGTACAATGAGATAGGTTGGAGAACTGGGACTGTATCCTAGCTGAATTATAGGGGGGTGGGGATGGGACAGGGGGCGCGACGGTTCAGCACTCTGATAAGATCAGGGAAACAGCTGTTCCTATATTTTGCTATGTGCTTTTGAGTTTTTGTATCTTCTGCCTGATGAGAGAGGGGAGAAGAAAGTGTGTGATCTAGGTGAAAAAGGTTTGAGGCAGCACGAAGTATAGATAGAGTTCATGATTGGGAGACTGGTCTGCGTCATGCACTGGGCTACATCCTCAATTCTCTGCAATATTTTGCAGTCTTGGGTAGATCTGTTACCAAATCAAGCTGTGATGCACCTCAATGTGATGTTTCCTGTGGTGCATTTTTGTAGAAGTAAGAGCCCTTGGCAAACTTGCCGAACAAAAATAGCACACCTTGACTGATATCTTATCTACCACACTAAATTTTAATTCCTCTACTGACATTGCATTGTAACTGCAGTATATCGAGTCTACAAAATGCACTTGTATACTTGTCATGGTTAGTACTCCAACAGGACTTTTAAACCTGCTTGGAAGGAAACTGCAGATGCTGGATTACACCAAAAGAAACACAAAATCATGCCGGAGTAACTCAGTGGGACAGGCACATCTCTAGATAGAAGGAATGGGTGACGTTTCGGGTTGAGACCCTCCTTCAGTTCGAGTCAGGGGAGAGGGAAACGAGTGTCTATGGAAGGGAAAGGTGTGAAAATAAGTGATCAAAGGGAACGAAGTTCAAGGAAAATATAGATCATTGTTAGCTTGGGGGAAGAGGATAACAAGCCCATACAAAGTAAAATGTAATCAGTCAGTGAACTAGGATGGGGAGGGATCAACAGCGAGGGAAAGCAAGGATTACGAAGTTAGAGAAGTCAATATTCATACTGCTGGGTTGCATGCCGCCCAAATATGAGGTGATGCTCCTCCTTTAAACCTGGGACCCCCCCCCGGTCCCCAATTATTCTGGAGGTTAAGAGCAGTACCTACCATTTCTTGCAATTCCCCTTTTCACTAGGCATACAAAAAACAATGTAATTGTTTTTTACGTGCTTTAATGGACCTCAAAACACAACATTGCAGCACTCTAAAATCTTAGCCACAATGACCCACCACTTCAAAGTAACTCATCAGCTTCAATGGCAAATAGAACATAGCAATTAGAACATAAAAATAGTGCAGCACAGACCCTGTGGCCCACAACCTCTGTGCTGAACACGATGCCAACGTAAAACTGATCTCATTTGCCTGCATATGATCCATATATCCTTCCTTTTCTTGCATATCCATGTGTCTTCTAAAAGATCCTTACGCATTAATATCATATCTGACTCCTCCATCAGACAGAGTGTTCTATGCACTCACCAACCTGTGTAAAAATGAAATCCCCTTGTACATCTTTAAACTTTGCCCCTCTCAACTTAAAGTTATGCCCTCATGTCCTTGACATTTTCATCCGGGGGAGGGGGGGGGGGGGGGGGGAAGGATCTGACTGTCTATCCTATCTATGCCCCTCAATTTCATAAGCTTCTACCAGGTCTGCCCTCAACCTTCGATGCCCCAGAGAAACAATCCAAGTTTGTCCATCCTCTCCTTGTACTAATACCCCCTAATCCAGGCAACATTCTGAAAAACCTTTTCTGCACCTTCTCCAAATCCTTCCTGTAAAGAGGAAAGAGGGCGATCAGAACTGCATGCAATACTCCAAAACCACCACCACATGTCTTCTGTACCACTACTTACCTTGGCAGCCACATTCAGGGCCATGAACCTGGACCCCCAAGGACGCTTCTGCACATAATTCCTTATAATTAGAATGGAGAGGGCCCATCTCAAAAATGTCATCTGTTCAATCCCTGCACAGATGCTGCCTGCCAAATTTCAGCTTCTGCAGTTTCTTGTGGAACTAATCCATGCCAGAATTTATGCTCCATATGATCATCCTCCAGTCTTTCGACCACTCGATCAACATAACCCTTTATTCTTTCTCTGTCATGTGCTTGTTTGTCCAGCCTCCCTTAAATTGATCAATCCAAGAACAAGAACAGAAACAGGGATAGTTTCTTCCCAGCTGTTAACAAGGAACGGAATCCTCCTACCACAACCAGAGAGCAGTCCTGAACTGCTATCTGCCTCTTTACTGCACTAAACATTTCTCCCTTATAATGTATCTGTGCACTGTGGTGGCTCGATTGTAAACCATGTATTGTCTTTTCTGCTGACTGTTCAGCACGCAACAAAAGCTTTTCACTCACTGTACCTTGGTGCACATGACAATAAACTAAAACTGAACAAATACTCTTCACCTAAACAATCCCTGAGATAATGTGTTAACGAAGTAAACTGCAGATGCTGGAGAATCGAGGGGTTACACAAAAAGCTGGAGAAACTCAGCGGGTGCAGCAGCATCTAAGAGGCGAAGGAGATAGGCGACGTTTTGGGTTGAGACCCTTCTTCAGACTGAAGAAGGGTCTCGACCCGAAACGTCGCCTATCCCTTCTCCTCTTAGCTGCTGCTGCACCCGCTGAGTTTCTCCAGCTTTTTGTGTAACCCTGAGATAATGTGCCTCACATCCTGTCTCTCCTTTCACTAAAGAGGTTTCACTTAAATTTCTCAGTGATTATCTTGCCACTTTTCTCCCCATTCCCCACATAGATTATCCTGTGGTCACATTCTCCTGACCATAAACCACACAATCTATTTTTTGTACCATTTGAAAGCTTCTTTATATGCTTCCATCATTTAAATCATTAATATACATAACAAAGGGCCAAGTAGTGAGCCTTGCAACAAAACATAGCAACAGTCTTCCAGTTACAAAATCATTCATAAAGCATTACCATTTGATTCCTTCATTTAGCCAATTTCCGATCCAATTTGCCACCATCCCTTGGATCCTACTGGTATTTTTATTTTCTCGACAAGCTGACCATATGGGAACTATTCAGAGATGTAGGCTACATCTGGAAAACACCGTTCCATTTATCATTACTCAGTCAAACTTTAGCAATTTATTCATCCCATAATATAGACATTTGTTTGGCATAAGGATGGGATATATTTATCTTTGGCCTGCCAATTTATCCAATTTCAAAGATGCTAATGAAGGACGAGTTGCACCTCGGCCACTCCCTCTTCTGCTGCCTCACCCAGCAGGCAAAAGGTACATGTGTGTGAACGCACACCTCCAGATTCATGGACAACAACTAGAGAGTGCGAGCGGCCCCAAGCTACTACCTACCTCATTGGCGACCCTCAGTCTATCTTTGACCGGATCTTACTCTTTACTATATTCCTGGATCGTGTATCTGTACACTGTAATGGATCTTGAATGTAATCATGTATTGCCTTTCTCTGCTGCCTGGTTAGGCCACAGCAAAGCTTTTGTTTCACTGTTACCTCATTATGTGCACGTTAAAACTTAAACTTCATATCCATTGCTATAAATTTATCCAATCCTGTTTTCGTACATGAACTCTTTTTGAAAACGAGTATTCTACCCAGTTTACAAAGTCGATCAACACAGACTTAAAATCATCACTAACCTTCCACCTCCAGACACATTTACCATTTTTGTTGATCCTCAATAAGTTTAACTTTTTCGCCTTTGATAAACGCATCCTCTGCATTTCTAAAAAATCATTCTTATATTCCCCAAATTTATGCGTGGGTTTAAAAATTTGGAATAAATCTATTCTGCGTTGTCACACAACGCTAACCTGCTGGCTCTGCATTGAGCTGTGCATTTGATTTACCGCCGCTGAGTTATTAAATCATTGGATTTCAGCACAGCTTGATACCCAGAAAATGAGCCACATGTTGCCAACTACATGTGTTGGTAGCCTGCTGCTTCACTGCAAATGGGAACCAGGATGGGAAGATTCTTTAAAACGGGGAGAGGTGGAGGGGGGAGCTGCGGATGAGGGTGAGGGGGGAGGGGAGGGGAGGGGGAGAGGCGGAGAGGGGAGGAGGGAGACGGACAGAGGGGAGAGGGGAGGGAGGGGATGGTGGGTAGGGAGGAGACACGGAGGGGAGGGGGGAGGGGGGGGTCGTGGGGGAGGAGAAGGGAGCATGGGGAGGGGGAGCATGGGGGAGGAGATGGGGGAGGAAGTGGGGGAGCGTGGGGGAGGAGAGGGGAGCGTGGAGGTGGGGGAGGAGAGGGGGTAGTCGTGGGGGAGGGAAAGGGGAGCATGGGGAGGGGAGGGGAGCATGGTGGAAGGAGAGGGAGCGTTGGGGCGGCGTCAAGAGGGGAGCGTGGGGAGAAGGCAGCAGGGGCGAGCGTGGGGGAGGAGAGGGGAAGCGTGGGGGAGTGGAGACAGAGGGAAGGAAGGTGACAAGAGTGCAGATGGGAGGTTAGAGATAGATTTCAGGCTAATCTAAATTGAAGGTAAAGCTTTGCCGGAAACACAAAAGTACCCTCTTTGACAAAGAAGTTACTCATTTCAGCAATAGTGGAAAGAATTGTTTACGTGTACAAATCTTCTCTTTTAAGTGAGACTGAGTTGGCATGGTAACAGCGTAATGTGGTGCAGTTTTTGGTAAATGTTTTTTTTACCACAAGACCCTTACCCTATTTGAATTTGCCGGTTGCAAATGGTCAACTCTTAATTAGATAATTTGAGGGGGTTGGGGGAGGCAAAGGGGTAGTTAGGTGGTGGTCGAGTAGAATCCAGTCAGAGCCCCGGGTTAGCTTCAAGTTGCACTAATTCATGTAGTGCATGCATTGCATATCTGACCAATGTTACAACTCGTGCAGTAACATGCTGCACATACCAGTTCTGGCACAAATGTCTGCATTCTCCGCCACTGCACAGTTGCTGTCAGCTTTATTATTGTCACATGCAGCAAAGTACAGTGAAAAGCTTAGATTTGCATGTAGAATTGCTGCCTTACAACGCCAGTGACCCGGGTTCAATCCTGACCACAGGTGCCGTCTGTATGGAGTTTGTACATTCTCCCTGTGACCACATGGGTTTTCACCGGGTGCTCTGGTTTCCTCCCACATTCACAAGGCACGCAGGTTTGTAGGTAATTGGCTTTAGTAAAATTGTCCCTCAGGTGTAGTACAGAACTAGTGTATGGGCGATCGTTGGTTGGCACGGACTCGGTTTTACGCCAAAAAGCTTGTCTCCACGCTATACCTCCAATTTATACTAAAGATACTCTTTTCAATTTAAAAACATAGTGAGCCTGATTCGACCCTGGCACACCGACAGCTATAACAATGCACCTGCGTTCCCTGACCAACAATACAAAAGGCGTCTGGTCACATGCTCAGCAAGCACCAGCAACACATGTAAGCTGAAAATTGTCCAAAAAAAAGAAACTCCTATTGTGGCCATGCAGGAAAATTGGATTATGTCAATGTCCAAGCTAGAAATTCTGGACAGCAATTCTCTTTTAAATCTATAAATTTGTTGTGTGAGGTTACCACAAACCACCCCCCCCCCCCCCCCCCCCCCCCCCCCACCCCCCTCCCCCCCCCCCCTCCCCCCCCCTGCCCACCACCACTATTTGACTGTGATCAACTAAGCACTACAGAAAAAATGCCCCAAATGATTTCTCTGAACTTGATGCCACAAATCAGCTCTGCATTTAGTGTATAAAAAAGGGAGCTATTGTGAGGGTCAAACAATTGGTTGTAAAGAGTATTGATCAAAGGGGGTCATTATCCTTGGACGTCCAGCTTCCTGAAATGAGATACGAGGTGCAGCACAGCGTTAATTTGTGAAATAATTCCTTCACAATGCTGCCGTTGCTTGCTCTAGCCTGTGGGGATTCTTCAGTGCCGAATCCCCCCCATTCAGAGAAAGAGTCCCGGCCAGTCCTGCAGTTGCGACAAGATCCAGTTTTTTTTTTCTCTCACTGTCCATTTCACAGAGACAGTCTCAGTCCTGAACCAGCGGAAATATTTTTCTCACACTAACGTTGGCCCTAGACATTGCACCAAACATATGCATGCTTAACGCCAGCAGCATACACCTCCATTTATGCTTTTTTGATATGCTTTGAAGGGTCAAAAGTGGCTTTGTTGCTGGACTTAATCCTGAGAGAAAAATTCAAACCCCACCAGGGAATTTAAGTATCATTCAATAAACCTGCAACGTAATAAGTGCATCAATGTCTTGTGACCACAAGCTACCGGATTGCTGTCAAAACCAAACTGGTTCAATGTCATTTTGAGAAGGAAAATCTGCCACCACTCTGCCAACTTGGCCACCTTTGTGCATCCAGATACACAGCAATGCAAAGAAAAGACACAAAATGCTGCAGTAACTCAGGGGTCAGAGCAGCAATCTCTAGAAAAAATGAATAGGTGACGTTCTGGTCGAGACCCTTCATCAGACTGAGAGTCGGAGTGGGGACAGTAGGAGTAATGGGAAAAGTACAGAACTAAGCAGAGCATGCCATCGATGAACTCAGGAAAGGTGGAGCCCATAATGGTCCATTGTTGGCCAGGGTGGAGGTGATAAAGGAATACAAAATGGTGAAATTACATACTAGTGTGTGGTGGGGGATGTGGAGATGTGAGCGAGAGAGGGAATGCAGAGGGGGTTACTCGAGGTTAGCAACGCAGTTTGTGCTATATAATGCTGAGGAACGACATTTTGCACACTCTGCATCTTCCTATTGGCTCTAACCATTGACTTGTCCTTATTATATATTATCAGATTTAAATGGATAAGCATTAAAAATAAAAAATTACACTGCGTACCTCTACTTGTGACAAAAAAAAACCTAAACCCAAACTCGGCGATCCTCAAGCAAGCCGTTCACATCATGCACAACAAATGTCAGAATAATATCACACAAATGAATTGAACGTGCTTTTGTTGATGCTAATGTCAGCTAATGATTTTCACTCCAATTTAATTAGCCAACCCTTAATTTGAGTGCTTTTGTGATTTGAATCAAATGGTCTGTTTATTCAGACCAGTGGGGAATAATTAGGTGGGTTTTTTAAAATCAGAATTTAAGTTGCCTTCATTCTGGCTGTCTACACTGTGGTACTTTTGAATGGCAAATTTAAAATATTTTCACATTATGAGACATTATCAGGGCAGGGAGAAATGTGAAACCCAGTTGCTAAAGAAATCCCATTGGCAGATCATTCAGGCCATGGCATAATTTAAAACGTGAAGGCCTCAATGTGACCACACTCTCAGTGGAAAATCACTGCATGGAAATATGTTCTTGAAAGTGTAAACCAACAACCTCCATTATCATGATGCAAATACAGAGCGGTGAAATGTTCCATTGAATTTCAGGCAATGAATCAATCGCTTCAGCACTCTTGGCCCAGTTAGTATGGAGGTTGAGTACAACGCAGGTGGAAGATTTACTTGTGTAGGGAGGAACTGCAGATGCTGATTTAAACCAAAGATAGACACAATAAGCTGGAGTAACTCAGTGGGACAGGCAGCATCTCTGGAGAAAAGGAATGGGTGGCGTTTCGGATCAAGACCCTTCTTCACCCATTCCTTCTCTCCAGAGATGCTGCCTGAGTTACTCTAGGCTAATGTGTCTTAAATCTTTGAGATTAACTGCCATAGGCACAGGATGAAAGAAATAAACTAATGTGAATATTTTAGAGTTTGACAATTTAGGTCAGGAGATACAACATTCATGTGACCATCAATACACAACTCACTGTCCATCGTTATTGATCAACTTTAAAGCATGCCCCAATCCAGCTTCAGCTACCACATCCCAGTAACAAGGTGTGAAAGAATGCTCAAAATCTGGCATCTGTCCCATTTAAGTTTTCTCATCTTTCTAATTCACTCAACACACGTGCTCCTTTAGTTTATGCAAACACAGAATTGCAATTCCTTCAAAGAAGCTGGACATTATTCTATTTGAGAATATTTCCTCTCATCAAGCCATCAGAATTGGATTGACAAAAATCCCTACGTAGCAAGAGAATGCACATTTAGAGTTTTATGTTATCCTTTTTATCAAAAACAGTGGCTCAGGGGAATAAAACAGTAGGACTAGATGTCGTAGCCTCAGAATTAGTAAGGACATTCCTTTAGAAAGGAGATGAGAGGAATTCTTTAGTCCAGATGGTGGTGAATCTGTGGAATTCTTTGCCCACAGAAGGGCAATGGATACATTTAAGGCAGAGATAGATAGATTATTAGATTAGTACGGGGTGTTAGGGAATTATGGGTTGGGATGGGAGACACAAGATAGATCAGACCATGATTGAATGGCAAAGCCTTGAAGGGCCGAATGGCCTAAATTCTGCTGCTATCACTCATGACCTTATTTATGGTGTGTCATTTCTCCTGATTCGCGCATTCGCGCCTGTGATCCCAATGAATTGGGAGAATTTGTTGATAAATCAAAATCAGAGAACATGTTACCTAACATTGCTGGACTCCATTACCGAACGATAACCTGAAGCAGCTCATTCTGAGCCAAATCGTTATCTATTCAAAGACAATACGTTAGTTAGCCTTGCTCTCACACAGCCAATGGATAAATAGGTGTGGCAGTAGATTAGAAATAAAGTTTAAAAATAGTTAATTCTACTCCTCTCTCTCCTATAATGATGTGCTTCAACCTCAAAGATTAAAACAACTAGGGCAGTGTTTATGTATAGAAACGCAGAATAGAACTGCAATCGCACAAGGACAGATACAAAGCTGAAGAAAAATAAAAAGACTCTGAAAGATAAAATTTTTTAAAACATTATTTCTTTTAGTGTTTAAAACTTTCAATCAAAAAAACTGTTGATTTACTTATACTTTTATACACAAAAGCCATAAGAGCGATTTTTTACTCGGAGAGATCACACAGGAGTGACTACGTGAATAGAAGCCCGTACACTGTTGGTGCGTCATGAACGTCAGAAGACCGCTGGTGCAGTCAACCGGTGCGATGTAAGCAGCCACAGCGCTCCTCTCCAAGCGGTAAGTTTTAAACTGGAGGTACGGTTTTTTAAAAAAAATCTTACCACACTAGGTCATTTTCTGCGACGGTTTGGAGTTCTGGAGATATGTTGCAGCAAGCTGAAGAAGGAGACGTCTGGCGAGGCGCTCGGCGGGGTATAAAGGAAAAGTGGCCAGGAGAGTGTTTGAGATGGAGCCCGTCTAGGTAGCACACCTGGTCCGGTGGGCTGCCACACAGCCATGGTTTGCGGACCCACTGCCGAGGGGGCAGTGAAGGCTTGCCAGTAGGGCGGAAGGCCACTGACAAGTCTCTAGGGCCGTAAATGAGTCGGGGCCTGGAGGATATACCCTCCATATGAGAGTCCGTTTGCTCACACCACGTCGAGATTTTATTACAAAAGAATGCTCGACAGGACCAGCTTCCGTGAGGAGGAGTGGTGCCCAAGCCAGGCTGATGGGAGACTTGTGCTAGCAGCACCTGTTTCAGGGCTGCAGAACTATCCTGCCTGTGAGGAGGATTTCTATCAGTGCAGTTTTGCTGACACTGATTCTATGCTGGGGGAAGCAGTAAAGGAGTTTGGTTGGAGGTAATTCCGAACATTGCTGGAAGTTTTGCTGAGCGTAGAGAGGCAGGAAAGGCGATTGATGTAGAATTGGCCGCTAAGCAATTCAGTATATGCTCTCCCACCATTACAGGACTAGCTATGGATGAAGTAGCACAAAAACTATAAAGCTCCTGTTAATTGTGATCTCCTGAAGGTACCGGTGGTTTTAATCACCAAATTTGGTCACAGATGGGTATGCTGCTAGGACCAGGAGATGAAGTTTTTAAAAAAAGTGCTTAAACTGTTGTCAGCAGGTATTACAGCTGTGGTGAAAGGTTATTGATACAAGCAATATGGTTGTAAGCACACCAGGACGAACTGGGATCTCCTTTGTAATGCATTTTTTGAAATTAATAATATCAGGAGGGCCGCTATTAGGCCAGTGCTAATCCGAATTTTGGCGAGTTTGCGTGCAAACCGACCAGTGTACCAACCACGAAATCTGTTGTTTGGGTGGTAACCTGCCAAAAGGGTCAAAGTACTGTCATGAGGTTGTTAAAACCATGGCCCTCATTAAGCCAGCTGGCAAGCAAGGCAAAAAGGGTTCTCTACAAGAGGTCGAGGACAACAAGGCCGCAAGGGAAAGATGCTGTAAGGAATATAACATTGACAGACGTGAATTAACTGATGTTCCTGTTCAATTGGGGAAGGTTAAAATTGTTTCTCAAACAAAGCAGACAGTTGACATCACGAATTTGTTCATACTTAGTAGTATTGAAGGGGTGAAAATTGAATTTTACTCTAAGGACAGTCTACCTAATCAACATTTTCCTAGTCGTAAACTTATTTTTTCAGATGAGGAAAATGTGCTTATTCAAGCAGAGATTCAGTCGTTACATAAGAAAGGGGTAATTGAGCCTTCTGTCTATCAAAGTCAACAATTTCTGTCAAGTATATTTCCCAGACCTAAAAAGACTGGGGGATGTAGAATTATTCTGGATTTATCGAGTTTGTTATAGGCATTTCAAAATGGAGACCTTTACCACGGCCAAACATTTAGTGTCCAAAGGGTGTTATATGGCAACAATTGATTTAAAGAATGCATATTACTCAATGTCTATTCATGGTGATGATAGAAGATATTTGAAATTTATTTGGATGACTCAGCTGTGGCAATTCAGGGCATTGCTGAATGGATTAACTTCAGCTCCTAGATTATTTACTAAATTGGTAAAACCTGTGTTAGCATTACTTAGAGCTCAGGGGCATGTGGTAATGGCCTATTTCGATGATATTCTGATTGTTGGAAAGACTCATGCTGAAACTCAATCATCAGTTTCAGTTGTTAAAAATACACTTTTGAACAAATGGGATTTGTTATTCACTCCCAGATAAATCTAAATTATCCACCAGTCCAAACTATTGATTATCTGGGATTTACCATTAATTCAAATCACATGTTGGTAACTTTGCCCAGGATAAATTGAATCAGTTAATTGAGGACTGTGTTAACCTCGTTGGAGAACAATGGCCTTCAATTAGATAAGTAGCCAGGTTAATTGGGAAGTTTGTTGCAGCATTTCCAGCTGTGCAGTATGGTCCTCTGCATTATCAAACAATTACAACGATCAAAGGAACAGGCACTGAGAATACAAAGGGGCGCGTTTCTGATAGGCCTATGCGGTTGTCAGCTGGGGCGATTGCTGACATACACAATGGTGGATAAGTACATGTTTCAAAAAAGTTTTTGAGCGAGGAAGTTTTTGGTGGAACCACCGTCACTGATATTACAGACTGATATACGTGCACTGGGTTGGGGTGCAACAGATATGTCTTCTAGTTGTGGAGGCAGATGGAATGTGGATAGAAACATCGCTTCTTCAATTAAGAGGACATAATTATATTAGAGTCTTGTTTGGGCACCTGGTATGGCTCAAAGCTTATTGTTCTACTAGCAGGACTTGCATGTGCAGGTCCAGATTGACAACACCACAGCAGTGGCATATGTAAACCACATGGGTGGAGTTAAGTCACAGTCTTGTGACAGACATGGCTAACCAGATTTGGAGCTGGTGTATTGACCAAAATATCTAGGCTTTCCAGCACTTTATATTGCCAGGAGTAGATTCAACACTGTAGCTGACACTAGGTCACGTCAGTTTACAAAAATAACAACATTGAATGGATGATAAATCAGGATGTATTTAATCAAATGAATTGTTCAGTATGGATTGCCAGATATTGACTTGTTTTGCATCTCGATTAAATCATCAGTTATACCTAGATATGTTTTCATGGGTAACGCAGTATCTTGGGGCAGTAGCAGTGGATTGCGTTTTCGCTGCATTGGGGGAGGAATGTTTGTGTATGTATTCCTACCATTCTGTCTCATCAGCAGATGTTTGCAAAAGATCAAGGAGGACTCCACTTCACACCAGGGTAATGGTAGTGCCAGATTGGCCTACACAAGCATGGTTTCCTGTTGTATTACAAATTGGCCTAGGAGCCTTACATGATTATTCCCAAGAATAAAAAATCTACTGGTAAATCCAGTCACTGGGGATCAACATCCTTTACATGATCGTATTGATCTGTTTAATTTGCAGATATAAGGAGGCCATACCTGGGGCGAGAGGACTGTCTCATTGGACTGTGGATGTTCTCACGTCGGCCATGCAGGGATAGACACAGCAGCAATATATCCACCTATATAAGGAAGTGGAGCATTCTGCCTACAGCAGAATATTGTATATTACACTGCAGGGATCACGGACTTATTGGAGTTTTGTCAACTCTTTATTTCGACCAACAAATTAAGTTACAGGTGCGATTAATTCAGCCAGAAGTGCTCTGTCTTCTTATTTACCATAATGAATGCAGAATTGCAATACAGTAGGACACATCCGTTAGTTTCACCTATTCATGAGGGAGTTTTCAATTCTAATCCTCCTAAACCCAGGTATGCCGGTATTTGGAATGTGAGGTGAGGTTCTTATGCTTCTTCGTTCGCCAGTGGGCTCCGGTTACAACCTAATATCTATAGCCAAATTAACTATTAAGGTGGTCATGCTTATGGCGTTAGTTTCAGCTCAACGTGTACAAACGTTGCAAAAGCCTACGGCTAGATAGAATGCATGTGTCGGCAGATGCCATTATATTTTATGTCTATGATTTGGCTTAAACATATAATAGAAGAGGACATGACAGGATGTTAAGATTGTGTTTTCAGCATACCCCGCAGATGATCGCTTGTGTGTAGATCTCACATTTATCTCGTTACATTGAGATTACCTAAACCTCTGAGAGGAACAGAGTTGGCTTTGTTTATTAGTCACAAAAAACCACACAGTAAGGTGTTGGTGCAAACGAATTTCAAGGTGCTAAAGCAGGTCCTGGCAAGTGCAGGAATTGACATACTGATAAATTCAAATCTCACTTCCACCAGGGCGGCATCAACTTCCGCGGCAATGGACGGATGGACGTGCCAATAGACCATGTCTCGCGGCCGCAGGATGGTCCAGTGAGCTAACTTTTTCAGAGGTTTTATCACAAGCCGATTTCAAGGCTCGGGGGTTTTTGCTGATTCTGTTTTCAGTACTGTTAAAGTTTTCACCTGAGTTAGAGGGGTTTCTTATGATTATTGTTTGTAAATAAACTGTTATTCATTTAACAAATGTTATTATTGATGCATGATTGATTGCTAACGACTTTGAGTCAATCCAGGCAGTGTGACGTCGGATTTGGGTCTGCGGCGTGAATTCACAGTGCTTTGAAATCTTCACGTAGTCACTCACGTGACTCCGAAGTAAAATAGTAAGATTAAATGAAAACTTACCAGTTTGAAGTTTGATCTTTATTTTATGAGGAGTCGAGTTGAGGGACTACGTTGCCCTCCGCTCCCACCCTCATAGATCTCATCTGGTAGTTCTAGTTTTATCATCTTACCATTATACTTCAGTCATTGTTAGCTGTGAATTCACTCCGCTGCTTTGAAGATTGACGCACCAACGGCTGTACGGGCTTCTATTCACGTAGTCCCTCAACTCGACTCCTCATAAAATAAAGATCAAACGTCAAACTGGTAAGTTCTTGTTTAATCTTACTATTCTAGAGGGCAAATAGAACTCAACACCAGGACTTCAATTAGGTTCCTTCATTTTCCCACGCAAGTTTTTTTTGGACTCAACCTCCACGTCCATAATTTGAAACATTGAATAAAGCAACAGGTTGAAGAGTGTTCTTACAAAGCTTTAACTAGCTCCAGTGCAGTGTTTCCTTTCCAAAATTATGGTAATGGTCCTCGTAACAGCCAGTTCTCCAGCATGCGATGGCAAGCAGTTCTTTTGCAATGGGTACATGTAGTTTCAGAAACAAAAATCCCAGGCAGTCCGCCCACAGCGCTTACACCTTCCAAATCTGATCATAGTTAATTATTTTGAGGTTACTGTCCTCCCGACGTGCTGGCTTATTGTTAACCACATTGCTTGCCAATTAAGTGCTGTTTCTAAGGCCAAGTTTTCAGGCTTCAAACAGATATTCAAGCACAACACGCGCATGCAAGTGAAGACTGTGGCTGAACCATAAAAGTCACCCATACCGCAACCCCGAGGCCATTATGTTTAATGTTATTTGAGTTTGAGTTTAGTTTATTGTCACATGTTACTGAGGTACAGTCAAAAGTTTAAATGGGGGGCCACCATTGACTCCACAATCAAAAAGGCACAACGGAGGATTTACTTCCTGCCAGCAGCTGAGGAAGCCACAATCTGCCACGGGCAATGATGATCCAATCCTATACACATCATAGAGTCTGTCCTCAACACTTCATCATGGTCTGGTTTGGCTCAGCCACCAAGCACAACACCTGACGCTGCAGCTGCAGGCAAATCGTTCAGATCATCCAAGAAGGTTATTGACTGCAACCTTCCTTGCAGTGTACAGATGAACTGTACCCGCTGCAAGGGGCCAGGAAGCGAGCAGGGTAAAGATCTCTAATCCCTCTCACCCTGGCCACAAAACTCTTTAAATCAATTCCCCCCCTCTGGAAGGTGACTCCTGGACTATCAAAGCTGCCACAGCCAGACATAAAAACAGTTTTTAATCCACAGTATACTCTCACTCAATATCAAAAATCTGTAGCTTCCTTTTGCTCTGGTATTTTATTTAATTCACATATTTAATCAATAATGTTTTTATAATTAATTGTTTAATGATGGTATATTCATGCCTAACTGTCACTGAATGTCATGTTGCCACTTGTGGGCCAGAGTGCCATGGGTAAATTCCTTGTAAATGTGAATAGCTTGGCCAATAAACATTCTTATTCCATATATAATTATTATTCTTACTCTTTTTGATGCATGCTAACCATTTTATTTCAGAAAGATTAAATTCCGAGCCATCCACAGTGTAGAGTTACTTGATAAAGAAAATGTGAATAACGTTTAGTGCAAATTAAAGTCAGTAAAGTACGATCGCAGCTAGTCCATAGTCTCCAATGAGATAGATAGTAGTTTCTGGACTGTTCTCTATTTGTTGGTAGGATGGTTCAGTTGCCTGATAATAGTTGGACAGAAAACTGTACTTGAATCTGGGGGTGTGCGTTTTGCCCGATGGGAGAGCGGATAAGAGGGAGTGGCTGGGGTGCGACTCATCTCTGATTATGCTGTGGCCTTGTCGTGCCAGCAAAATATGTCAATGGAATAATTGGAAAGGATGTTGGTTTGTGACGATGGATTTTTGGGGGCTGCATCCACAATTCTGCCATTAAATAATGGGCTGGGGGCTTGTGCTGAGACAAAAAAGAGGTGCACCCACAAAGGGATAAAAAACTGCAAATGCACAAGTGCTCCATGCACTGCAAAAAAATAATATTTCACTTCTCCATCCTTCAGGTATCACAGATGTCGTTAGCGATCATAATGACATCACACCACAATAAAATCTATCGTGAGACAATGCAACTAAATCCTCGTCGTAAAATAGAAAGTGATGGAGAAATCTGAAATTAAGCTAAATGCTGACGAAATTAAGCAGGTTAAGCAGCTTCTGTGATAAAACCGAAGCCCCAAGATATTAACTGTTTCTGCCCTCGGCTCTGAAGAAGGATTCTGACTGGCAGAAACATCACCCATTCTTCGTCTCAAGTGATGCCTGCGCCTGTCCCTGCTGAGTTACCTTCAGCACTCTTCTGTCTATCTTCGGTATGAATCAGTATCTGCAGTTCCTTCCAAACCAATTATTGGACGGGTTGATGGGCAGACATGGGGGGAAATCGGTTTGCTAAGATACAAGTAGGAAAATAGGATCAATGGGGTAGGGTCCTAGAGTTAGTATGGTTCAAATAGCCTCCTCTGTGTTGAAAGGAAATACAAGAAATACAAGCCATAATGGTCAGCAAAGTCTCACCCTAGCTAAGCTAGCTTCAAAAGCAATGAGTGATTTTCACATATCAAATAAAATTGTTAGTGATTTACATAATTGTATTGTATTTATAGTTTGCCTTGTCATTTATCACTCTTTGGTCTGAAGTCTGAGAATCTCCATTGAACTTGAGTGGGTTCTCAATTCCAGTGCCAGTTCTGAATTAGTGCAAGTTCCAAGATGATTCTCAGGGTAATGCCAAATAATCTCAGAAGACAGACCGTTTAAATGATTTTTGGCATTAGTTAGCAAATCTGGTGGGTGGGGTGGGTGGGTGGGAGTGAGTGTGTGTGTGTGTGTGGTGTGTGTGTGTGTGTGTGTGTGTGTTGTGTGTGTGTGGCATGTGTGTGTGTGTGTGTGTGGTGTGTGTGATGTGGTGTGTGTGTGTGTTGTGTGTGTGTGTGTGTGTGTGTGTGGTGTAGTGATGTGTGTGGTGTGTTGTGGTGTGTTGTATTGTGTGTTTGTGTGGTGATGTGTGGAGTTTGTTTGTGTGTGTGTGTTTGTGTGTGTGTTTGTGTGTGGGTCCCGGTAAAACAAAAATTTTTGAGGCAAAAACGCGACACACACCACACACACACTAACTACAATAAATTAAATTAAATTGTTTTAAACAAAATACCATACATGGCAGGATTTGGAGACTAATTCAATCTGACAATTCAGGTGAAAGTTTCATATTTTGAAACATAAAGGTAAAAACCTTCAATGGCACTGCATATCCCATCAAGTTTGATCCCCCTCTCTCCCCCCCACCCATAAATTGATTGTTAAAAAACATCATTCTTAGAGACATAACCAATCGCGAACATAACACAATACACGAAGCCTCAGAAATATTTGACAAGCCACATCAGGAACCATTGTCAAGCCAAGCCAAGTTGTCACAGTGGCCCAAGGCGAACAATTGTGAAGGAGTGGAACAATTTCTCTGTCCTCAGCAAGTGACTTTGAATGGACCAGATCACTAATGGAAGTGATCTCGCATTTTTAACATTACAAAAAACACATTTTCCACCTCCTCTGTTCTGAGAGCATTTCCAAGATGCTTGGGAATCGCCCTTCGCACAGAACATCAACCGCTGTTGTTAGGGTGTGATGAGCAGCGATATGACTAAGACACAGACATGATTCTGGAAGGCAGAGCTAGAGGCGAGTTTCTGATCACCTGTCCTAATCAAGTAAAAGAGTAAGGCAACGGATCTGGACCCAAAAGCTTTCCCATTCGTAAAATAGCGGGTAGGTGAGAGAGAAGAACACTGCACAAATAGCAAATCGTGCATGAGAAATCCACAGCTTTCTGCTGCGAGTACCAAGAGCCGGTTGATAGCAAACTAGAATAACATCATGAAA
>CM069132.1:132318703-132397998 GCA_035221665.1 Okamejei kenojei
ATAAACAAAAAAGGCTGGAATAGCTCCAGCAGCACAGGATGAAGGAATGGGTGACGTTTCAGGGTCGAGACCCTTCATCAACTTGAGAGCCATCAGGCTGGCAATCATATCTGGCCAGCCAGCCCAAGCAATCTGAGGCATAAGGAAAGAAAAAGGTGAAGGTCTGTAGCGATTGAATAAAACATGCATTAAATAACCTCAGATAGACACAAAAAAGCTGGGTACTCCACGGGTCAGACAGCATCTCTGGAAAAAGGTAAATAGGTGAACATTTTTGAGTAGAGACCCTTCTTTCGATCCTTCCTGCAGTTACTTCCTACAGCCTGACCCCTGAGTTACTCCCAGCAAGTCGTGTCGTTCTCGGTGCAATCCTGCAGTTCTTTCTTACACTTTAAAAAATTTAAATAACCAACACCACCTGAGGTGGCGTGGTGACAATGCCAGTAGAGTAGCTGCCTTACAGCGCTGAGACCCAGGTTCAAAACCCGACCTAAGGGTGCGTCTGTACGAGTTTGTACTGCTCCTCCCCACCATGACCTGCGTGGGTTTCCTTACGAGATCTTCAGTTTCCTCCCACACGTCCAAAGACGTACAGGTGTTGTAGGTTAATTGGCTTGGTATAATTGTAAATGTCTCCAGTGTGCGTGCAGGATTATGTACTACGTGGGGATCACTGGTCGTGCGGACTTCAGTGCCAAGGGCCTTTTCCATGCTGCATCTCTACCTAAACTATACTAAACAACATATTGTTTTGAAACAATGGCCGCACAGCTGCATAATAAAATCCCACACCTACAATCACAATCGCCCTTGTGCACACCCTTTCTTCCTGCCTTAATTGTGGCCCATCCCAATTTCTCTGCAACGTTTCCTTCCCCATTGGGTTTGCACGTGCTGGGGAATGCTGTGCCAACCTACAAGTAGAGGAGTGGCTGACGTCTTAAGAGGGGGGGGGGGGGGGGGGGGTTAAAACCTCTTGAACAAGTCCGACAGAGCACTTTTGCCACTGATCCACTCTAATTGTATCATGAAAAATACTCAGTTCAATGCTGGTTGGCAGCCAGGCAGCAGCCCGGCAAGCAGCAGCCAGGACACCTGCCAAGGTCATCACGAATTGTGATATCTTCCAGAAATCAAAAACCCTGAACAAAAAATGGCATCAGCTGATCTTGCACCGTACATGAATGCTATTCCACATCCTGCAGGATAAAGATAGTTGGTCGGTTCAATGTTTGGACGCACGCTACATTAAAAAGTGCTCAGGACCGTGTGGTCTTGATGAGGATGTCATTTTGATGGACTGGATTCACTTTGTTTTTCCTTTCAATTACTTGATTGTTGTTTGAAAGCCATTGAATTTCTTTTGACATTGACTCTCTGTCCTTCGGGCTACGTTCCTGACACTGAGATCAATAACTGAACGCAAGGAGATAATCCTGCTTAACGCCGATATAGGGATTCTCCCCTCTAAAATTCACCCACCAAAGCTTCCAGTCGCTATATGTGTCTGACAATATGCCATCCAATGAAGCTCCCAAACACTAGACCTTAAACTTACATTTCCAGCCACAATGTACAGTGAAAAGCTCTTTCTTTTAGCAAATGCCATCACAGTCAGCGAAAGACAATTACATGACTTACAATCAATCAATTTAAGTGTGTAGATAACATGATAAAAGGAATAACATTTTAGTGCAAGGTAAAAGCCAGCAAGGTCCGATCAAGGATAGTCCGGAAGGGTCATCAAAGAGATAGATAGTACAGCTCTCTGGTTGTGGTAGGATGATGATTCAGTTGCCTAATAACAGCTGGAAAGAAACTCCCGGAAATCTGTGAGGTGTGCGTTTTCGCACTTCTATACCTTTTGCTCAATGAGAGAGGGGAGTGGCCAGCTTGCAACACGTCCTTGATTATGCTTCTGGCCTTGCCGAGGCAGTATGAGTATAAATGGATGTCAATGGAAGGGAGGTTGCTAGCGTTTGTGTGATTTTCTGGGCTGCAACCTATTTTGCTGCAATTTTCTTGCGGTCTTGGATGTAGCTGTTTCCAAACCAAGTTGTGAACCATTCTGATTTCTATGGTGCATCCGTAGAAGTTGGTGGAGTTGTAGGGGTTATGCCAAACATTCCCTGAGCCTTCTGAGGATGTGGAAGGCGTTGGTTGCTTTCTTGGTCGTTGCTTCGATATTGTGGTGGGCCAGGATGGAGTTGTTGGTGATATTGACTTCTGAATTTGAAGTTTTAAACCATCTCTACTTCGGCACCGTCAATGCAAACTGTGGTATGTATGTGTACTACTTCGCATTTCCTGAAGTCGATCACTATCTCCTTTGACATGCTGACTTTGAGAGAAATGTTGTTTGTCCTCAACACCAGGGCAAGAGGTTCTCGATCTCCTCCCTGTACTCCTGTATTTATTAAAGTGCAGAGGAGTATCATTGAGAATGAGAGGATTTTAGCTGGTTCATTCTCCTGACTTGGCCTGTGCATATTGCCTGGGGCAATAATTAGTATCATCCAGTACTAGCCATTTTATGAAATCATAATGAACACCAATTCTGCTTTCAGCCCTGTATCCTGACTAATGCACAATGGGGTGATCACTCATTATGCTCCCAATGTTCTTTGTCCCAGCACCATCCAATTTATCCTCCATAAAATCCCTATTGTCCTAAAAACTAGCAAATCGGTTTTGAAGGTCCATAAATTGAAACAAGACACAGAGACCGATTGAACTGCAGCTGCTGCTGCAAGAAAACAGAAATTCTCATTAACGCCTTGAAAAAAAAACCTCTGTAGCATCTCAGATGCTAATGCAAAGTATACTGAGCATCTGTTTACTTAGCAATAAAATTTAACCTGCATGTAGATTAGTAGCAAAATCCTTGTTAGACAAGTCAGCTAATTTCCCATGGTTTCTGAATATGTTAATGTTATTTGAAAATGACAGAGATGATGCAGAAACTTTCTCATTCCACTCCACACCAAAATGCTAATGAAGGTTCAGGTTTATAACAATTTATCTTATACAGCAGGCACGTACATCCTTTTCAACCAGCATAGTCGACAATGGTTAAAAGCAACTACTCTCCAAAATGTCCTTTCAATTCTAGAGTTAGCTTTTTGCTTCTTGCTTCTCTTCTGCTGAGCATGGTAAGGCGATGAACAGTTTTCAAGGTAGATAACTTTCATAAATTCAATGAAGCACAAACTAATGGTTTGACTGTACTGGCAGCAAACTTTTAACTTAAATGTCATCTCCCCTTTCTCTGACTTTTATCGCTGACCTTTGTTCGAACCATCTGCCGTATCAACCCATCGCCTTTTCCACCTATTACTTGAACATGCTTTATCCTATCTCTCCCCTCTTCCAAGTTTTCTCTGGTCGAGACACTTCTTCAGTCCGTAAGAAGGGTCTCAACCCGAAATGTTGCCTATCCATGTTCTGCAGACCATGCAGCCTTTAACCTGCTGAGTCACTTCATGTATTATGTTCTATATAATAAGCCTTCCGCCATTTCTACACGAATGCATAGAACACAGAACAGTACAATTTAAGATTCAGATCTGGCATTACCAAAAGAAGACAGAGGGGTAGTGATAGAAAGGTTGATTAGAGTGAGGTGTGACTAGTGGAGTATACCGCAAGAATCCATGCCGCAAAATCATGTGTTGTGATATATATATAAATGTCTTAGACGTAATGTAGATGGGCTTAGTTAGTAAGTTTTTGCAGGCAGCACCAAGATTTTTTGGGCTTGCAGGCCGGAGGATATAGAGTCAACTACAATAGACAAAAGTCAAAGTCAAAAGAGTTTTTTGGTCATGTTCCCTGACAGGACAATGACATTCTTTTTTTGCTTAGCACAATAGAACATAGTAGGCCATTGACTTACATAACAAATATGTGCGTCCATATACCATTATAGACATAAATACACACATGAATGAATAAATTGATAAAGTCGAAAATAATAGATAAAGGGTATTAATGATTCAGAGTTTTGATCCCGAGCCAAGTTTAATAGCCTGAGGCTGTGGGGAAGTAGCTATTCCCTGAACCTGTCGTTGCAGTCCTCAGGCTCCTATATCTGCTACCCGAAGGTTGCAGAGAGATGCGTGTGTGGCCAGGATGGTGTGGGTCCTTGATGATGCTGCCAGCCCTTTGTTTGTGAGCAGCGACTGTGATAGATATACTCGATGGAAGGGATCAGAGCCGATGATGGACGGGGACAGTGTTTACGTACTTTTTGTAGTCTTTTCCTCACCAGGGTGCTCAAGTTGCCAAACCAAGCCACGATGCAACCAGTCAGCTTGCTCTCTACTGTGCACCTGTAACGTTAGTGAGAGTCCTCCTTGACAGACTGGCTCTCCGTATTCTTCTCAGTGAAGTATAGACACGGCGCTGATGAACTTTCTTAATAATTGCACCAGTGTGAGGAAGTCGAGGATCCAACTGCAGAGGGATGCGCAACCTATTCTGCGAGTTTGGTAACCAGCCTGGACGGGATGATTGTGTTAAATGCCGAGCTTAGTCGATGAATAAAAGCCTGACATATGAATTTTGTTGTCCAAGTGGTCCAGAGCGGAGTGGAGGGCCAGCGAGATCGCATCCAACCGTTGATCTGTGTGGCGGTAAGCGAACTACAGTGAGTCCAGTTTTTCGTCGAGGTAGGAGGTTGATTTTTGCCATATCAACCTCTCAAAGCACTTCATCACACAGGCGTTAGTGCCACTGGCAAATCGTCATTGAGGCATGTCACCTTGCTCTTCTTGAGACACCGGTATTATTGATGCCCTTTTGTCTAATAGACAATAGGTGCAGGAGTAGGCCTTCGATCCAGCCCGCACCGCCATTCACTGTGATCATGGCTACTGATCATACACAATCAATCTCGAAAAGGGTCTCGACCCGAAACGTCGCCTATCTCCTTCGCTCCTCCTAGATCTGCTGCAACCCGCTGAGTTTCTCCAGCTTTTTGTATAACCCCCATACACAATCAGTACCCTGTTCCTGCCTTCTCCCCATATATTCTTGACTCCCGCATCTTTAAGAAGCTTTATCTAACTCTTTTTGATAGCAATCCAGAGGATCTGAGCAGAGAATGCACAGATTCACAACTCTCTGGGTGAAAATGTTTTACCTCATCTCCATTCAAAATGTGGCCTCCCCCCTTATCTTGAACTTTGGCCCTTGGTTCTGCACACCCCCAAAATCGGGAACATGATTCCTGCCTCTAGCGTGTCCAATTCCTAATCTATAATACTAAAAGTCCGATTTTGACCACTTTCTCTATTGTTCCGTACATTTGATTTTTAGAAAAAATTGCTGCACTTACGGCTGTGATTTTGGCCATCCGTTAAAAAACTCAAGAGTCCCCCTACGCTGTGCAGGACAAGAGGATTTTTCCCTTGATTTAAAAATAAAACAGTTATTAGTGCTTACAGAAAGTTGTGATTCTCTCTCCTGAAGGCCATGGTCTTTTGTCCTTCCGGGTGGACAATAAAACCCGGATGTGTTGGAGTGCCTCAGTCAGTCTCTGCAAGATGGGGATCGAGAGGGTCACATCTCTCAGTCCTGAGCTGTGAATAACACTGAACATATGTCTACAAAACTGTGAGTGTGGTTTTACTGACCTTGAGTGCCCTTAATGTGTTTGAAAATGAAAGTGTGGTTGGTTTGAAATGAAACACAGCCAATCACTGTTGGTGGTGGTTGGTTTGATGTGAAGGACAGCAAATGGCTGTTGGTGGTGGTTGGATAGAACTGAAGCACAGCGAATGGCTGTTGAGTGTGAGCCTGTTGAAGTGAAGCCACAGTAAATGGCTGTTGGTGGTGTAGTAGTTTGAAGTGAAGCACATCGAATGGCTGTTGGTGGTGGTTGTTTGGAAGTGAAGCACATCGAATGGCAGTTGGTGGTGGTTGGTTTGAAGTGAAGCACATCGAATGGCTGTTGGTGTGGTTGGTTTAAAGTGAAGCACACAGCGAATGGTTGTTGGTGGGTTGGTTTTTGAAGTGAAGCACAATCAAATGACTGTTGTAGGTGGTTACTTGACAACTTCCTGTATATTGATTTTAGATAAAACACTACCACTGATTTTTGGCCATCGTACTCAGTCCCCCTCCGCTCATCAGGTGCAGAGGATTCTTCCCATCAATGAAAAATAAAAGTGTTATTAGTGTTTAAAAAATGTTGAAAATCTCTCTCCTTTCAATCACTCCATGAAGGCCATGCCCCTTCCGGTGGGAGGGGGAGGGATTATAAAACCCGGAAGGGTGGATGTGGCTCCGTCTCTGCAAATGGGGGAGGGAGAGGTCACGACTGTCTGAGCTGTGAATCAACTGAACACACTGAATGTCTACTGAACTGTGAGTGTGGTGTTTATGTGGTGTTTATGTGGTGTTTTGTGTGGTTTTACAGTGGTTTTATGGTGGTTTCACCCCGGCGTTGAATGGTATGAAACTGCATTTCAATGTGGTGGTCTTGCACCCTGCATGAAATGGTATGAAACTGCATTTGAATTTTGGTGGCCTTGCACCCTGCTTGAAATGGGCGAAACTGCCCTTGAATTTGGTTGTCTTGCACACTGCTTGATGTGGTATGAAACTGCAGTTGAATTTGGTGTCCTTGCACCCTGCTTTGAATTGGTAGGAAACTGCACTTGAATTTGGTGGCCTTGCACCCTGCTTGACGTTGTATGAAAACTGCACTTGAATTTGGTGCCTTGCACCCTGCTTGAAGTGGTCAGAAACAGCACTTGAATTTGGTTGCCTTGCACCCTGCATTGAAGTGGTAAGAAACTGGCACTTGAATTTGGTGGCCTTGCACCCTGCTTGAAATGGTAGGAAACTGCATTTGAATTTGTGGCCTTGCACCCTGCTTGAAATGGAATTTCAAGGAATAGCCATGAGTCAACTGCCAGCCCACCAGCCGGAGGTGAGCTGCCAGCACATAGAAACATAGAAACATAGAAATTAGGTGCAGGAGTAGGCCATTCAGCCCTTTCGCGCCTGCACCGCCATTCAATATGATCATGGCTGATCATCCAACTCAGTATCCCGTACCTGCCTTCTCTCCATACCCTCTGATCCCCTTAGCCACAAGGGCCACATCCAACTCACTCTTAAATATAGCCAATGAACTGCCTCAACTACCCTCTGTGGCAGAGAGTTCCAGAGACTCACCACTCTCTGTGTGAAGAAAGTCTTTCTCATCTCGGTCTTAAAGGATTTCCCCCTTATCCTTAAGCTGTAACCCCTTGTCCTGGACTTCCCCACGTTTCTATAGATCCCCTCTTAATCTCCTAAATTCCAGAGAGTATAAACCGAGTCTATCCAGTCTTTCTTCATAAGACAGTCCTGACATCCCAGGAATCAGTCTGGTGAACCTTCTCTGCACTCCCTCTATGGCAATAATGTCCTTCCTCAGATTTGGGAGACCCAAAACTGCACGCAATACTCAGGTGTGGGTCTCACCAAGACCCTGTACAACTGAAGTAGAACCTCCCTGCTCCTGTACTCAAATCCTTTTGCTATGAAAGCTAACATACCATTCGCTTTTTTCACTGCCTGCTGCACCTGCATGCCTACTTTCAATGACTGGCTGTACCATGACACCCAGGTCTCGCTGCATCTCCCCCTTTTCCTAATCGGCCACCATTTAAATAATAGTGTGCTTTCCTGTTTTGCCACCAAAGTGGATAACCTCACATTTATCCACATTAAACTGCATCTGCCAAACATTTGCCCACTCACCCAGCCTATCCAAGTCACCTTGCAGTCTCCTAGCATCCTCCTCACAGCGAACACTGCCCCCAGCTTAGTGTCATCCGCAAACTGGAGATATTGCCTTCAATTCCCACATCCAGATCATTAATATATATTGTAAATAGCTGGGGTCCCAGCACTGGCCCTGCGGTACCCCCACTAGTTACTGCCTGCCATTGTGAAAAGGACCCGTTTACTCCTACTCTTTGCTTCCTGTTTGCCAGCCAGTTCTCTATCCACATCAATACTGAACCCCTAATACCGTATGCTTTAAGTTTGTATACTAATCTCTTATGTGGGACCTTGTCGAAAGCCTTCTGGAAGTCCAGATATACCACATCCACTGGTTCTCCCTTATCCACGCTACTAGTTACATCCTCGAAAAATTCCACAAGATTCGTCAGACATGATTTACCTTTTGTAAATCCATGCTGACTTTGTCCAATGATTTCACCACTTTCCAAATGTGCTGCTATCCCATCTTTAATAACTGACTCTAGCAGTTTCCCCACTACCGATGTAGACTAACTGGTCTGTAATTCCCGTTTTCTCTCTCCCTCCCTTCTTAAAAAAAGGGGTTACATTTGCTACCCGCCAATCCTCAGGAACTACTCCAGAATCTAAAGAGTTTTGAAAGATTATCACTAATGCATCCACTATCTCCTGAGCTACTTCCTTAAGTACTCTGGGATGCAGCCTATCTGGCCCTGGGATTTATCGGCCTTTAATCTATTCAATTTACCCAACACCACTTCCCGACTGACCTGGATTTCACTCAATTCCTCCTTTGACCCACAGTCCCCTGCTATTTCAGGCAGATTATTTATGTCTTCCTTAGTGAAGACGGAACCAAAGTAGTTATTCAATTGGTCCGCCATATCCTTGTTCCCCATGATCAACTCACCTGTTTCTGACTGCAAGGGACCTACATTTGTTTTAACTAACCTCTTTCTCTTCACATATCTATAAAAACTTTTGCAGTCAGTTTTTATGTTCCCTGCCAGTTTTCTTTCATAATCTATTTTTTCCTTTCCTAATTAAGCCCTTTGTCCTTCTCTGCTGGTCTCTGAATTTCTCCCAGTCCTCTGGTATGCGCGTTTTTCTGGCTACTTTGTACGCATCATCCTTTGCTTTGATACTATCCCTGATTTCCCTTGTTATCCACGGATGCACTACCTTCCCCGATTTATTCTTTGCCAAACTGGGATGGAACAATTTTTGTAGTTCATCCATGCAGTCTTTAAAATGTCTTCCATTGTATATCCACCGTCAACCCTTTTAGAATTAATTGCCAGTCAATCTTGGCCAATTCACGTCTCATACCCTCAAAGTTACCTTTCTTTAAGTTCAGAACCATTGTTTCTGAATTAACAATGTCACTCTCCATCCTAATGAAGAACTCAACCATATTATGGTCACTCTTGCCCAAGGGGCACGTACAACAAGACGGCTAATTACCCCTTCCTCATTACTCAAAACCCAGTCTAAAATAGCCTGCTCTCTCGTTGGTTCCTCTACATGTTGATTTAGATAACTATCCCGCATACATTCCAAAAAATCCTCTTCCTCAGCACCCCTGCCAATTTGATTAACCCAATCTATATGTAGATTGAAGTCACCCATTATAACTGTTTTTGCCTTTGTCGCACAGCATTTCTAATTTCCTGTTTGATACCATCCCCAACTTCTCTGCTACTGTTAGGTGGCCTGTACACAACACCCACCAGCGTTTTCTGCCCCTTAGTGTTTTGGTAGCTCTACCCATACCGATTCCACATCCTCCAAGCTAATGTCCTTCCTTTCCATTGCTTTAATCTCCTCTCTAACCAGCAACGCTACTCCAACTCCTTTCCTTTCTCTCTAATCCCTCCTGAATATTGAATATCCCTGGAATGTTCAGCTCCCAGCCTACGTCACCCTGGAGCCATGTCTCCGTGATCCCAACTATATCATAATCATTAATATCTATCTGCACGTTCAACTCGTCCACCTTATTACGAATACTCCTTGCATTGAGACACAAAGCCTTCAGGCTTGTCTTTACAACGCATTTACCCCTTATACAATTTTGCTGAAAAGTGGCCCTTTTTTGATTTTAGCCCTGGTTTTGTCTGCCTGCCACTTTTAACCTTTCACCTTGCTACCTAATGCTTCTACCCTCATTTACACCCTCCTGCCTCTCTGCTCTTGTACCCATCCCCCTGCCACATTAGTTTAAATCCTCCCCGACAGCACTAGCAAACACTCCCCCAAGAACATTGGTTCCATTCCATTCCAGGTGCAAACCGTCCTGTTTGTACCGGTCCCACCTCCCCCAGAACTGGTCCCAGTGCCCTAAAAATTTGAATCCCTCCCCCTTGCACCACTTTTCAAGCCACGTATTCATTTGCATTATCCTCCTATTTCTACTCTGACTGGCCCGTGGTACTGGTAGTAATCCGAGATTACTACCTTTGAGGTCCTACTTTTAAGTTTATCTCCTAGCATCCCTAAATTCACCTTGTAGGACCTCATCCCTTTTTTTACCTATATCGTTGGTGCCAAACATGCACCACGACAACTGGCTGTTCACACCCTCCCCCTCCAGAATGTTCTGCAGCCGTTCAGTGACATCCCTGACCTTTGCACCAGGGAGGCAACATACCATCCTGGAGTCTCGTTTGCGGCCGCAGAAACGCCTATCTATTCCCCTGACAATTGAATCCCCTATTACTATTGCCCTTCCCCTCTTTTTTCCCCCCTCATGTGCTGCAGAGCCACCCATGGTGCCATGAACCTGGCTGCTGCTGCATTCCCCTGATGAGCCATCTCCCTCAACAGTATCCAAAATGGTATACCTGTTTAGGAGGGAGATGACCGCAGGGGACTCCTGCACTACCTGCCTACATCAGGCTTGAGTGACTGAGGTGCCACCCCAAGAATCCATTTGGCCCACAATGTCCATACTAGCCCTTTGGAAACCAGTTCCTTCAGCCCACAACACTCATACTAGCGTTCCAGATGCCCCCCCCCCCCCCCCCCCCCACTGGCCACCAATATTGGAATTGGTGGAGAGGTGGAATATTGTGATGGGGGACCAGCCCTCCCGTGTGAACATGGGACCCAACAGGTCCCACTTAGCCTAGTAATCTTATATGTTTCAATAAGATCCCCTCACATCCTTCTAAATTCCAGTGTATACAAGCCCAGTCCCGCCATTCTTTCAACATATGACAGTCCGGCCTCTGAGGAATTAACCTCATGAACCTACGCTGCACTCCCTCAACAGCAAGAATGTCCTTCCTCAAATTTGGAGACCGAAACTACACACAATACTCCAGGTGTGGGGCTCACCAGGGTCCTGTACAAACTGCAGAAGGACATCTTTGCTCCTATCCTCAACTCCTCTAAAGGCCAACATGCCATTACCTTTCTTCACTGGCTGCTGAACCGACATGCTTACTTTCAGTGTCTGATGTACAAGGACACCCAGGTCTTGTTGTACTTCCCCTTTTGCTAATTTGACACCATTCGGATAATAATCTGCCTTCCTGTTCTTGCCACCGAAGTGGATAATCTCACATTTATCCACATTAAACTGCATCTGCTGTGCATCTGCCCACTCACCCAACCTGTCCAAGTTACCTTGCATCCTCACAGCATCCTCCTCACAGTTCACACTACCACCCAGCTTTGTGTCATCTGCAAATTTGCTAATGTTACTTTTAATCCCTTCATCTAAATCATTGATGTATATTGTAAATAGCCGCTGTAAATAGCACTGAGCCATGTGGTACCCCACTAGTCACTACCTGCCATTCTGAAAGGGACTCGTTAATCCCCACGCTTTGTTTCCCATCCTGCCAACCAATTTTCTATCCATGTCATTATCCTGCCCCCAATACCATGTGCTCTAATGTTGCCAACTAATCTCTTATGTGCGACCTTATCAAAGGCTTTCTGAAAGTCCAGGTACACTACATCCACTGACTCTTTGAGCGATCACCCCTTGTCCATTTTCCTGGTTTAATCCTCAAAAAATTCCAGAAGATTGGTCAACCATGATTTCCCCTTCGTAAATCCATGCTGCCTCATACCGATCCTGTTACTACTGTCCAAATGCGCCGCTATTTCATCTAATTGACTCCAGCATCTTCCCCGCCACCAATTTCAGGATTGTAAATAGCTCGTTCTAAGCTTCCTCAGTCTAGTTTCAGTCAAAAATCACTGAGTCAAGCACTTGCGCATCTAAACATTATTTTGACAAAACACAATTACAGTTCCAACTACTGTACCTACCCACCGTGGGTTCGATCCTCATATCTGCCTGATCAAGCCCTCCTGCCTCGCTCATGTAGAAACACTCCAGAAGGTCACACAGTCTCAAGCATTCAACCAGAAGATTGACAAAGGACCTCGTGGGAATGGACCTTTATAGGAACCCCGAACCTTGAGGGGCTGACCCACATGGGGGTGTCTCTTTTCAGTCCAATAACATATATCGATTAACCCAGTACATGATAGACATATCTCTAACCCAATAATACAATAGCCAATACATTGTATTCAAACAGTGTTTCTCAAAGGAAACGGACATCACAACATGTGCCCTGATATGCAAGAAAACCAGACAAGGCTCAATACCTAATACAATCAACATCCAGATAAATAAAGTTTTGCAACATTATTTACAATGTGTATGTCTGGTTTGCATTCATCCAATACATTCCATGCATTTTGCAAGTAATTGTCAAAATCTGCAGATGTACCCATTCTCTTCCTGCAGCTCTAATCTAGGCTCCAGACAAACTGGCACCATTCTGCAGCTTGTTCTATTTCTACAGAAGGCACATTTAAATTGACCATAATGGCCTAGCAGGCCAGAAGCCATTACTCCATTTTAGTGTCCTGGCCTCCCCAATTTGGCCAGAATTAACATTCCTTCCTTTGATCATATATGATAAACCATCATTTATGATAACCAAGTAGTCAGATAATCAGATAACCAGATATACATATATGTGTCTATTACATGTTCCATCTATTAATGACAAGACGATGATGTTTCTTCCCAGAATCTTGTCAAGCTTCCTGAGTTTTCATGGGCGTAGCTTCACAATTTCCGTCTGATGAGTCTTCACCTCCCGAGTTTTTGTGAGTGTGAATTCCCTCCATCCATGTTGTTGCCCATGCTTCCATCCCTTTCCACAGTCAAACCCTATAACCTGTAATTTCTGAAAAACTTGGGACAAAGCAAGTGACCATCATGCACCCATACTTTCCCATACATAAACTGCAATTCTGTTCTGTCAATATTTACCCCATTTCTACTTCACTACAACTATCTCTATTATATTCTGACTCTTTATTATCCTCGGATCACACTAATCTGCCCTCTCCGTATTCACACGATGTTATAATATGTATATCTGGTGATAGTTTCTCATGTAAATTTCAGCTGGGTTCAGTCCAGATTTCCCTAAAGCAAACCGTGATGAATGTTCCAATTTAAAACCAAATTCTGTCTCAGCCTTCAATTTACTATTTTAAATTCCAATGTCCATCTTATCCTTCTCATTCCACAGCATTGTGGCCAATAACATTCCATTCCAATTCCTGTGGAATTCCCAGCTGTTTCGAATTTAAGCAATCACTTTCCATATGTTGTGAATTTTGTCATAAATCCAATTAAGAATGCCAAATCTAGGGACAATTTCTTTCCACCTTAATAATAAAGCTGCTTTACCATCAAGGGTTAACTAATTAGGTTCACCGGTTCAACACATCGTCTCTGATATCTCCAGACCCATTCAAGTTTCTCCTTCTAATTCAATAGATTCTTGCTCGGCACTCAGTCCATAGGGGTTCCCTCTATACAAGTTTCCTAACAACTGAGTAATTTCTAGTCTGGTCACTTAAAGTGAAGTATTGTTGTTCCCAGTTCCTCTTTTTACTATTTCCAATTCCAACTCTCATGTTCCCTGAATAATTTCCATGTTACCAGATCTGCCCAAGTTCCATCCTTCCTGATGTTCTCTGATTAATCCTTCCCATCTTTGGCTGCCTGTTTTGGGGATGAGACAATAACAATATCAATTAATAATCAAACTCCAAATATTCCTAAGCCAAATTTCACAAGTTGGTTCCAAATCTCAAACTTTAAATTCCCTCCAATTCATTACCATACAATTTAGAGACTGAATACAAAATTTTATAAATGTATTTCTAATAATCATAATTTAGACGCAAAGTAGGTGTTTTAACCCCAAACCACAGAGGAATGTCTTTTTCCAATTCAAATTCAGTTCTGTAAAGTGGAGCTTGCCCCCATAGTCATCCCAGGTTGTCTGTGTTGTTTCTTTAGGAAAGATTAGATAGTGTTCCTTTCTTTCCTTCACTGGAGTCAAAACTAGATGATGTTGGGCACTAGGGTAGGTATCTTCTTATTTTTTCCCTGATGCAGTTTCAAAGGAGTAGGGATACTGAGGAGCAGCTATCTCCATCTGTTGGTCTTCACAGATTTGTCTTAATGGGACTGGACAGTATCATTTCCTCCTTGCTGTTGATTCCTGTTTCTGGGGAGCTACATTACCTGTGCTGTCTTCTGCCCATTCTCAAGGGTCTGTATATTCTTTACCTCACTTCCCAGAGTATGTTGCCGATTATACTGTCCTGCAGGCACAAACATAGTAACAAGTTAATACAATAGTTCCTTTCCCCAGTCCCGTACCTCCTACACAATAAGTTTGTTTCTTCTCTCCCTAGTGCCATTTCAGTTCTCCTTAGTTCCCATTCTCGTTGTCACCAGCTACTATATTTCCCTTTTCGTAGTCCTTCCTTTTTTTAGTGAGGTTTCTCGATCCCAATTAGATTCTTTGTGTTTCCTCCTAGGATTTGGAAGGGGTTGATGTTCTTTTTCTGTTTTTTTATGTTATTTTTGGCCTTGTGAGGATGCCTTCAGATTTCTTATGTTGTATTAACTGGCAGGTGAGGTTACCGGAATGGGTTCAATTGCCAAAATGTCCCTGCCCCCTGATCTCCTGACCAGTGTCCTCTTCCTCTACCTTTGGGGTCCCAAGTGTCCCGGTAACTTCTCGGGATCCACTGATTTCTGAAACCCCGTGCCCTTTTCTTTGCCCCCTTCCTTCTTGGTATTCCACAGGAAATACCAAGAAGGACACAGAACACGATCGACTCCAATGTCCTAATTCCCCACAGTTGTAGCACTGATCAGATCTAACAGCTCCATACCCTCTCCAACTAAACCGAGGAAAAGTCGGTTCTCAGAATGGCAGGTCTATCCAAGCTTTAAGATCCTCCTCCTCCTTGTCTTCCTCCGAAGTTATTTTCCGTTTCTGAATTTTTAATAGGGGTCTCTGAGCTGCCATCGGACCAGGTTGCATAAAGTGTGAACATCTGTGACCCGGGGTCTTTTACACCTACTGCGGGACTTAACAGCAAAAGTGGAGTAGGCAGCTTCCGACAAACAAATCCGTTCTATACCCCCATCGTCGGGAAATTGCTCCGACCTAATAAACTATCAATGACAGGATCAATCCCTCCGTATCCTCCTGCGAATCACCTTCAGAAAAGCTACTCATTCTGTCTGTACTTCAGAAGAATTATTTCACTTTCCCACTACTGGATTTCCTAATTAATTTTGGTACCCACTTCGCGGAACCTGCCTTCTAGCCCCTTGATCTCCCGTACTATCCCCCACTGGTGGAGCAATCCTAGGAGCTGGAAGGTCACTCCCCGATTCTTCCACTATAGATTTGAATTTAGTGGGAGGAGTCGAAGATACCGCTGACTCCCCCCCAGTGCCCTGCTCGCAAGCTGCACATGGTGTCTCTGAACTGAGAACATGAGAGCGCTGTGAGGAATACTGTGGCTCCTTTCTGAAAAATTCTACCCACCCTGGCATATTGTGAGCCTATCTCCCTTCGAGGTCCACAGATACTGCTGCACTCTTCCCAAATTTAATAAGTTTGATTTTAGTCCGCACCTCCCCTTTAAGAACCATCTCAGTCGTTTCTCTTTTAGAAGCAGGTAGTCTCTCCTACTCCTACCATTGGCTTCCACTATCTTCCTTCCCCTGTTCCGGAATGTCCCGAGAAGGACCAGTTCTCTCCTGTTCCCCTCTAATCCCTAATTTGTACGCTGCCATTCTTAGAAAGTAGAAAGCAGAACGATCTCTTTATTTATTTTTCTTCGAGTGAAGAACATTCTCCATATTCCAATTAGCTCATTCCCTTCTTCACTGTTTCCATATTGTCTAACAATTGTTTCTATGTAGTTTATTCCTATTACAGATTTTAGTCCACCCTGCGCCAACTCCTCAAAACTCCATTTAATTCTCCAGATAATCCTCTTAATCTTTCTGCTTCATGCGGAAGCTTCTTGCAACTTATTCTTATCGGGCTTTCGGGTCTATTTGGTAGATCCTTCTCTGAGACATTCCCATTTTTCTGCACAATAGTCACAATACAAAATAAAATTCCAGACACTCACACCTATTCAACTTTGCTCCTTCCTTTCAGACTCCAAGATCAATGGAGTCGCTCCCACACAATGGCTAATTGTCTCTCAGATTCACACTTATCACACAATTGTTCCCTTCCAACTGTTACTCAATCACCCACTCAATCGCTCCTATTCAATTATTCAAATCAATCGTTCATATTCAATCGCTCTCCCAACTTTCTTATGTTAGATCACAATCACTTCATTCAACTCTAAACTTTCAAACAAATGATCTCCAGTTTCTCAGTCTAAGACTCCAACGCTTAATCACAATCTCTCCCAAGCAGCAATCTCTCCCACTCAAACCACTTTAAGTTCGCACAGACAAACAAATCCGAACCATGCCATTAAAACTATAATCAAGTTAGAAAGTATTCCCCCGATTACAAGTAACCCCAGACACACCCCAATATAAACTACAAGCATCCAATAAATCGCACTCTAATAAATCCTCTTCGTGGTATAATCGGTCAATGGAACGACTCCTCCCCGACACAGCGATCGAAAGAGTACGAACCCTGATCGAACCACCACGAATCGGATTCTGACAAAACCATGATCTAAACAATTACAAATATTTAATTCAAACACACTCTTACTTCAATTATCTAACACCCCAAAATCCTTAAGCACTCACACAAGCAGCAATACAAATAGTGTTCCGCTATTTGCACACTTTAAATCTTAAACTTTCTAAATCTTAATACACGCTAAATCTTTTTACATGCACAAAATATTTATACAATTCGGATCCAATAATAATACAAAAAAGACGATGTTAGATTTTTACATTTACAATAGTGATTTAACACGCTAGCGCACAGTTTACAAATACTCAATCTCAATGCCGCATCGCGCTGTTATCAATCAGTGAACCTCTCCCTCTGATACCGAAGATTTTCCCCATCCTAGGGTACTCTTTGCTGAGGCGTATTATTACACCTTAAATTACTACTTTTCCTCCTGAATGTTACTATCCTCACGCTAAGACTGAACTTCTATAGAAAGACCTCTATCCCTCCTCTCTAAGTTCTACAGAATTAGTAGTACCCTTTGCATTCGGGTACTTTTCACCAAGTAAACCAGGTTCCTTTCTCTTAGTTAAACTTCGCTATCAGGTACTAATCAACAATCAATCAGAGGGTTACTATTCACTGTTGATCAGCCGTTATTCGGAATCGATCTCGAACATGCACAGACTCTAAAGTTCTATCTACACATAATTCAAATTTGAACTTCAATGTGAAATTCTGTATTTAGAAATTTGATTCGGCAAATCTAGACTCGATCTCGGACTGCTAGTTTTGGCGCGTCTCTCTCCATATACACGGGCTCTCGAATTCAAACTAAATTGCCCCATTGAAATCTCGAATGTACTAGAGTATTCCCATTCAATCTATACTCTAGCCACACCCAGTGCCTTTACGACATTCCTTCTCCGTCACTCCAGGGAGGGACTCAGATATCTTCACGCCGATACCTCTCTTTGTTGGGCACTAGGGGTTCAGCACCTGGCCTCTTCTTGCTGGCAGTTGATGATGATTTTCGGAATGCACCTTTCCAATCACCGCTCCCGGCAAAGATAGATCAATATGTAGACCAGGCCTGTGTTTCAATACCCCGCCAATTGGATACCAAATCTTTTTTTTTTTTTAATTATTGTTATTGGAAGCAATTATAACAATTATTGTACAGCTTCAATTTTAACCTTTTAACCTGAAAATTAGGGTAAAGAAGAGAGAAAGAGCAAGAGAGGGAAAAAGTGAAAAGTGAAAAAATAGAACCCCTAGCCTACCAAAGTAGTGTGGCCAAAGAGTGAGTAAAGATATAAGAGAGGAAAAGGAAAAGAAAAAAGAAGAAAAGAAAAAAAGAAAAAAGTGGAGATATACCTGCCCCTCACCCCCCCGCCCACCTCACCCAGCCCATAGTTGGATTAAATCCAGATTTGTGTTGCGCCAAACTATCCTTGTAAGAATTCGGTAAAGAGTGTCCATGTCTTGAAAAATGTTTCTGTTTTTTTTGCCAAGACAAGCCTAATATTTTCCAGATGTAGTGTCTCGGACACTACCAAATCTGGACAATGGGCTACCCCTCGCCCTCGAAGCGCATCAGCCTCTCATTAAAGCAGCTGCAGTCTGTCAACTATGACCAAGTTTTGGGCCACTCCACGCCCTGTTTTATGGGCCCCTAACCCAAAGGAGTGCCAACCAACCCCCCCATGCTTGCGAGATTCTGTTCTAATGATCTCGATTGGAACCTTTGCCAAGCCCATGAATGATCGATCTGCTCCGACTGGAGAAGTACCGAAAATCAATGGGAAAACCGCACAGTCGGCCACATTTCTGCACTCGCGATCGAAACAGCTCAACACCCTTGATCGCAAATTTGTGTTTGGGGGTCCTTTGAGATCCCGGACGAGCCTCCAATGTAAATAGCTTGTTCTAAGCTTCCCCCAGTCTAGTTTCAGTCAAAAATCACTGAGTCAAGCACTTGCGCATCTAAACTTTATTTTGACAAAACACAATTACAGTTCCCACTACTGTACATAACCACCGCGGTTTGATCCTCTTATCTGCCTGATCAAGCCCTCCTGGCCTCGCTCAAGCAGAGACACTCCAGAAGGTCACACAGTCCCAAGCGTTCTCCCAGAACATCGACACAGGACCTCGTGGGGGCGGACTTTTATAGGTCCACCGAACCTCGAGAGGCTGAACCACGTGGGGGTGGTCTCCTTACTGTCCAATAAAAGATATTGATTAACCCTGTACATGATAGACATTTCCCTAACACAATAATACAGTAGAAATACATTGCATTCAAATGGTGTTTCTCAAAGGAAACGAACATCGCAAACATGTGCCCTGATATGCAAGAAAACCAGACAAGGCTCAGTACTTAATCCAATCAACATCCACCAAAGTAAAGCTTTGCAACATTATTTACAATGTGTATGTCTGGTTTGCATTCATCCAATCCATTCTATGCATTTTGCACCTAATTGTCAGGATCTGCAGATGTTCCCAGTCTCTTCCTGCAGCTCTAATCTAGGCTCTAGACAAACTGGCACCATTCTGCAGCTTGTCCTATTTCTACAGAAGGCACATTTAAATTGACCAAATGGTCTAGCAGCCCAGAAGCCTTTACTCAATTTTAGTGTCCTGGCTTCTCCAATTTGGCCATAATTAACAGGAAAATCGGTCTATAAATTCCCTGTTTTCTTCTCTCCCTCCTTTCTTGAAAAGTGGGATAACATGAGCTACCCTCCAATCCACCCACAGGAACTGATCCAGAATCTATAGAACATTGGAAAATGATCACCAACGCATCCACGATTTCCAGAGCCACCTCCTTGAGTAACCTGGGATACAGACCATCAGGTCCTGGGGATTTATCAGCCTTCAATCCCATCAATCTACCCAACACCATTTCCTGCCTAACGTGAATTTCCTTCAGTTCCTCCATCACCCTAGATCCTCTGGCCACTAGTACATATGGAAGATTGTTTGTCTACCTTAGTGAAGACAGATCCAAAGTACCTGTTCAACTCCTCTGCCATTTCCTTGTTCTCCATAATAAATTCACCTGTTTCTGTCTTCAAGGGACTCACATATATCTTAACTATTGTTTTCCTCTTTAGATACTAAATACTATCCTCCTTTATATTCTTGGCTAGCTTACCTTCATGCCTCATCTTTTCTCTCTTTTTAGTTATCTTCTGTTGCTCTTTAAAAGTTTCCCAATCCTCTGGCTTCCTGCCCATCTTTGCTATGTTATCTTTTATTTTTATACTATCCTTGACTTCCATTGTCAGCAACGGTTGCCTCCTACTCCCCTTGGAATCTTTCTTCCTCTTTGGAATGAACTGATCATGTACCTTCTGTATTTGTCCCTGAAATACCGGTCATTGGTGTTCCACTGTCATCCCTTCTAGGGTCTCTTTCCAGTCAACTTTGGCCAGTTCCTCCTTCATGCCTCCATAATCCCCTTTGCTCAACTGTAATACTGACACTTACAATTTTCCCTTCTCCCTCTCAAATTGTAGATTAAAACTTAACATATTATGGTCACTACCTCCTAATGGCTCCTTTACCTCGAGTTCCCTTATCAAATCTGGTTCATTACACCACACTAAATCCAGAATTGCCTTTTCCCTGGTTGGCTCCGGTACAATCTGCTGTAAGAATCCATCACAAAGGCACTACACAAACCCTCTTTCTTGGGTCCAGTACCAACCTGATTTTCTCGTCTACCTGCATGTTGAAATCACCCATAATCACTGTAGCATTACCTTGGCGACATGCCAATTTTAAATCTTGATTCAACTTGCACCCTATAATCCAAGCTACTGTTTAGGGGCTTGTTGATAACTCCCATTAGGGTATTTTAACTCTTACAATTCTTCAGTTCTATCTATACTGACTATCCTGATTCTGTCGCCCCTCGCAAGGGACTGCATTTAATTCCTTACCAACAGAGCTACCCCCACCTCCTCTGCCCACCTGTCTGTCTTTTCGATAGGAGACATACCCCTGAATATTCAGTTCCCAGCCCTGGTCCTCTTGCAGGCATGTCTCTGTAATTCCCACAACATCAAACTTGCCAATCTCCTACTGAGCCTCAAGCTCATCCACTTTATTTCTTATACTTCGCGCATTCATATACAACACTTTAACTTCGGTATTCACCTCCCCGCTCACTATTGCCCCTGATCTTACTCTCATCCCTTCTTGAACTTTCCTTCCCATTAATTTGGGAGTCTTTTGTAATTTTTCCTGTACTCACTTCCCCTTTCACTCCATCGTTCTACTCCCATGTTGCACTAGCAAACCTGCCTGCCAGAATGTCGGTCCTCCTCCAGTTAAGGTGTAAACCGTCCCTTTTGTACAGGTCACCCCTACCCCAGAAGAGATAAACCCCTGTCTCACTGTGCGAGTTGGCCCACGAGTGACCCCGAGTTTTCACTCGTGGTGATCACGTAGCGGGAACGTCGGAACTCGCACGAGCAACTTATCGACTCGTGGCGCTAACGGCAGGTACTTGGGAAACTTGTTAACTCGTGAAAAAATCAAACATGTTTGATTTTTTCCACGAGTCAAATTAACTGTTCAAGTTAAAAATGGAAACATTTAAACTCGTTGTAATAACGTAGTGGCCCCGTGCGTTTATCTTAGTGTCTCGTGAGTCTACCGTGGGAACTTTAATAATCTGTTCTTTTGCTCGAGTAAAGACTGAACCAAAGATAGACACAAAATGCTGGAGTAACTCAGCGGACCAGGCAGCATCTCTGGAGAGAAGGAATAGAGTCGAGACCCTTCTTCAGACTTACCCGAAATGCCACCCATTCCTTCGCTCCAGAGATGCAGCCTGTCCCGCCGAGTTACTCCAGCATTTTGTGTCTATCTTCGGCCTTTCTGCGATGATCTGCCACTTGTCCTTTATTACTGAGGCGCCTGCCCCGTGGCTTCACTCTGTCTCAATGAACGGCTTAAAGACCTGCCGAAGGGGCAAGTCTGGGTTGGTGGTGGGATGTGTCCACGTGTGATGCTCCATCCACCCCCCCGGGGCCGAGAGTGTGGGATTGGGAAGGAACTGCAGATGCTGGTTCACACCGGAGATAGACACACACAATGCTGGAGTAACTCCGAGGGACAGGCAGCATCTCTGGAGAGATGGGATGGGTGAGATTTCGGGTCGAGACCTTACTTCAGACTTCTCCAGAGATCCCGCTGAGCTTAGTCCAGTAGTTGGTGTCTATCCCGGTGGCGGGGAGCCCGGCTTGGCCGACCCGCCGCCTCTACTTGCCGGTCAGTCCGGTGATCATCGCCCTCCGCCCGGGATGCAGCGGAGGGCGATGAGTTCAACTCCATCCGGTGAGTTGTCCAGCGCTCACGGTGGACGAGGGAGGACAGCAATAGGCCAGGTGAATGAATACAGCACATTAAATGAGTCGACCTTAATATTTTTTGATTTTATGTTTTAATTTACAAGCTGCTTCAAGCGAGGCAAGTTTTATTTTCAGTCCGAAGAAGGGTCTCGACCCGAAACGTCACCCATTCAACGAAAAAGCTGGAGTAACTCAGCGGGTCAGGCAGCAACTCTGGAGAGAAGGAATAGGTGACTTTTCGGGTCGAGATCCTTCTTCAGAAGACGAGCCCTTATCCAAAACGTCACCTTCTCCAGAGATGTTACCTGGCCCGCGTTACGCCAGCTTGTTGCGTCTGCCTTCCGTTTCTGCCCCTAAAGCCTTGGGATCGTTGCCCTTTGTGTTGGCGTGGAGGGGGAGGGGGCTATTGTGCTGCTTGAATGCCCTCTGCTATCATAGGGACAGGGAAACACAGCGGCTTTTGAGGCTGGTGGGCAATCACTACCAAAGTGTCTGCCTGCAGTCAGGACTCCTCTCCTACACATGTCTCCCGCGCTAACCATCCCGCAGAGAATGATCCCAGCACCCAAGAGCCTTGTCGGGTCCCGGCGGCCGCTCAATGTCAGTCACCCGAGCTGCTTCCTTCCTCTGAAGTGGCGGCCAGTCCTGCTGTCTGTGTGTATCTGTGTGTGTGTGTGTGTGTGTGTGTCTCTGTCTGTCTGTGTGTATCTGTGTGTGTGTGTGTGTGTGTGTGTGTGTGTGTGTGTGTGTGTGTGTGTGTGTGTGTGTGTGTCTCTCTCTCCCTCTCTGTCTATCTGTTTGTATCTGTGTGTGTGTCTGATGTCGGGTCCCGGCGGCCGCTCAAAGTCACCCGAGCTGCTTCCTTCCTCTGAAGTGGCGGCCAGTCCTGCTGTCTGTGTGTATCTGTGTGTGTGTGTGTGTGTGTGTGTGTCTGCTGTCGGGTCCCGGCGGCCGCTCAATGTCAGTCACCCGGGCTGCTTCCTTTTTTAAAATTATTTAAAATAGAGATCCATTGCAAAAAAGTATTTAAAAACATAAAACAACAAGAAATGCTTGGTTACTGGAGGTCATATCAATAGATGCCGCCGCGCTGAAATAACTCAAAACCACAGGATGGAGATGTATTTTAACATTGTTGCTTTATTAAAACATACCTTCATTCACGGTTGGCTCAAGAGTAACGGGAGAGGAACTTGCTAACTCGGGAGAGGAACTAGGAACATCGCAGCAATGACATACCCGTGGGAACTCGGTTACACACTTGATCATAAACTTGCAGTCTCGTGCACAGCCACGAGTCTGTCACTCGGGGTACCTCGTGGGTCAACTCGCACAGTGAGACAGGGCCAATACAGTGGTCTAGAGATCTAAATCCCTGCTCCCTGCACCAGCCCCCCTAGCCACACATTCTGATCCCCTATCTCCCTGTTCCTGCCCTCACCAGCACGAGGTACCGGAAACAATCCAGAGATAACCACCGTGGAAGTCCTGCTTTTCAGTCTTCTTCCTAACTCTCTAAATTCACGTTGCAGAACCTCCTTCCTCTTCTTCCCGACGTAGTTTGTGCCCACATGCACAACCACTTCCAGCTGCTCACCTTCCTTCTCGAGGATGTTCTGAAGTCAGTCCGAGACATCTTGAATCCTGACACGAGGGAGGCAACAGACCCTCCTCGAGTCTCGCCTGGAGGGATATAGATAGATGGGTCAAGGGGGGGAAGGGGAAAGAGAGCAATGGGTTTGCATCCAGATGAGGCACGAAGAGAGGGGAAAGGGAGTGGGAGTGGGGCTCGGGGGGGGGGGGGGGGTTGTTTTAGGTTAGTTACCTATGTTCATACCATTGAGTTGTGAGCTACTCAAGTGGAATATGAAGCTCTGTTCCTCCAGTTTGCAAGTTGCTTTACTCTAGCAATGGAAATGGTGGAGGACAGAAATATCAGTGTGAGAATGGGAAGGAGGTTAAATGGTTAGAAACCTGGAGATACAGCATGCCCTAATGGACGATGGGTAAGCCAATTCTGAGTCCAAATGCCAAGTTGCTGTAGATTCCATGCTTCTTCTCTTGATCCCACGTTTTCCTTCTGTATCATGGACCCCCAGACTCTTATCACCTCCATCCACCACCAGGAAAGTCTCAATGTCCTCAGGTTCTTCCTTGAACTGAGACCCAATCAATTTCCCTCTGCTAACACTCTCTTCTGCATGATACAACTGGTTCGCACCCTCAGCAACTTCTCTTTTAACTTCTCTAACTTTCTTCAAGTGAAAGAAACAGCCATGGGCACCCACATGGGCCACAGCTATGCCTACCTTTTTATTGGTTACATCAAATAGTAATTGTTCCAAACATGCCCCAACTTTTTCTCAGCCACATCGCCGACTGCTTCGGGGCTGCCTCCTGCACACGTGCAGAACTCATTGATTTCATTACCTTTATTACTAATGCTCACCCTGCCCTTAAATTTGCTTGGGTACTGAAGAAAGCCCGAAACATCACACATCCATGTTCTCCAGGGATGCTGCCTGGCCTGCTGAGTACATCCAGCACTTCTGTTTCAGTTCTCCATTTCACGATGAACGGTTATGCTCCTTTTCATCAACCTCCCATTCAATTACCTATCTCTGTGCATTGTATTTTCTACCTTGATATACTCTGCTGCAGATAGCTCTGCTCTCCAATGAAATTATCCTCAAATTTTGTGCTATCCATTTAGTTTAGTTTAGTTTATTGTCATGCGTACAAGTGAAAAGTCTTTTGACCCCAGGCTAATGTCAGCAGAAAGACAGTATATGAATATAAGCAAGCCATCCATAGTGTATAGACGCATGATCAAAGGAATAATGAATAATGTTTAGTGCAAGATAAAGTCCAGTAAAGTCAGATGAAAGATGAGGCAGATAGTTGCTCAGGACTGTTCTCTAGTTGTTGAACTACATCTGCTAACTTTATATCTACATCTTGTCAGATGTCCATAAGTGTTCTTGTTGAAGTTGCTCTGTAAAGTTAAATTACTGTTAATGTGTTGACCAATTACCCAAGGAGGCATTTTTGGTTTTAACATTATTTTAGACTCGCACATGAATCAGCCAAACAGATCTACATAAAATATAATGTCAGGTAAAATACCAAACTGAACGTTAGATTTCTTTCTTTTAAGCCTCAAATTCCAGGAAAATTAATTTTCACCAACCAAAAAAAAAACACACAAGAGACTGCAGATGTTGGAATCTTGAGCAAAAAACAGAGTACTCAGCAGTCAAGTCAAGTCAAGTTTATTTGTCATATACACATACAAGATGTGCAGTAAAATGAAAGGTGCAGTGAAATGTCAGCAACGACTACTAAGGGAATGGACAAAGGATGTTTCAGCTTGGGATCCTTCTTTAGACTAACGTAGTTGGGAAAGCTGGTATAAAAATCCTAGGATGGGGCAAAGCCAAGCAAATAACTGATAGATACAGGTAGGCGGGGAGGGGGGGGGGGGGGGGTGTTGATTGGCAGATGGATGGAGATAGACTGGAAGTGAAAAGGAGACAAAAGGGTGGCAGGTAAGTAAAGAAGGGGATGTGATATATAAAGTGGAAGAGAACAGGGCAGGGGAAAGGGGGAGGAGAAAAGGGAAATGGGAGTCCCGGAGTAGGGAAGGGTGAGGGATGATCAGACGGAGAAGGGGATAGGATCTGGGTGACCTGGGTGATGGTGATAATGGGGGTAATATGTGGACACCAGGATGGGAGAGGAGCCAGGTCAAAGTAAAGAGTGGGAGTAGAGGGAGGAGGGGAAGGAGTATTACTTGAAATTGTAGAATTCAAAGCTCCATTTAGTTGTAGACTGGCAAAGCTTAATATGAGAAGCTAGTCTCCAGTCTGCATGTGGCCTCACTCGAGCAGTTGAGGAGACCAAGGATAGTAAGTTGGTCATAAGGTCATGTGATTGGAGTAAAATTAGGCCATTCGGCCCATCAAGTCTACTCCGCCATTTAATAGTAAGATTAAACGAGAACTTACCAGTTTGAAGTTTGATCTTTATTTTATGAGGAGTCGAGTTGAGGGACTACGTGAATAGAAGCCCGTACAGCCGTTGGTGCGTCAATCTTCAAAGCAGCGGAATGAATTCACAGCTAACAATGACCGAAGTATAACGGTAAGATGATAAAACTAGAACTACCAGATGAGATCTATGAGGGTGGGAGCGGAGGGCACGTAGTCCCTCAACTCGACTCCTCATAAAATAAAGATCAAACTTCAAACTGGTAAGTTCTCGTTTAATCTTACTATTTTACTTCGGAGTCACGTGAGTGACTACGTGAAGACTTCAAAGCACTGTGAATTCACGCCGCAGACTCAAATCCGACGTTCACACTGCCTGGATTGACTCAAAAGTCGTTAACAATCAATCATGCATCAGTAATACATTTGTTAAATTAAATAACAGTTTATTTACAAACAAATCATAACAAACACCTCTAACTCAGGGGAAAAATGTAACAGTACTGACACCAGAATCAGCAAACACCCCGAGCCTTTAAATCGGCTTGTGACAAAACCTCTGAAAAGTTAGCTCACTGGACCATCCTGCGGCCGCGAGGACCTTGAAATCGTTTGCACCGACACCTTACTGTGTGGTTTTTTGTGACTAATAAACAAAGCCAACTCTGTTCCTCTCAGACGTTTAGTAATCTCAATGTAAAGAGATAAATGTGAGACTATACAGAAGCGATCATCTGCGGGGTATGCTGAAAACACCATCTTACATCCTGTCATGCCTCTTTTATTATGTTTAAGCAAATCATAGACATAAAATATAATGGCATCAGCCGACACATGCATTCTATCTAGCCGTAGCTTTTGCAATGTTTGTACACGTTGGGCTGAAACCAACACCAGAAGCATGACCACCTTCATAGTTAATTTGGCTATAGATAGGCTTGTAACCGGAGCCCACTGGCGAAGAAGCATAAAAACCTCACTCACATTCCAAATACCGGCATACCTGAGTTTAGGAGGATTAGAATTGAAAACTCCCTTCATGAATCGTGAACTAACGGATGTGTCCCTACTGTATGCAATTCTGCATTCATAGGTAAATAAGAAGACAGAGCACTTCTGGCTGAATTAATTGCACTGTAACTTAATTTTTTGGTCAAAATAAAGAGTTGACAAACTCCAATACATCCGTGATCCCTGCCGTGTGATATACAATATCCTGCTGTAGGCAGAATTGCTCCCACTTCCTTATATAGGTGATATATTGCTGCTGTGTACTATCCCTGCAGGCCGACGTGAGAACATCCACCGTCCGATGAGACAGTCCTCTCCCCAGGTATGGCCTCCTTAAAATCTGCAAATTAACAGATCAATACGATCCTATAAAGGATGTTGATCCCCAGTGACTGGATTTACCAGTAGATTTTTATTCTTGGGCATAAGCATGTAAGGCTCCCTAGCCATTTGTAATACAACGGGAAACCATGCTCGTGTAGGCCAATCTGGCACTACCAATACCCCTGAAGCGGAGTCCTCCTTGATCTTTTGCAAACATCTGCTGATGAGACAGAATGAAGGAAATACATACACAAACATTCCTCCCCCAATGCAGCGAAAATGCATCCACTGCTACTGCCACAGTATCTGGTTACCATGAAACATATCTAGGTAACTGATGATTTAATCGAGATGCAAACAAGTCAATATCTGGCAATGCATACTGATCAATCATTTGGTTAAACACATCCTGATTTAACATCCATTCAATGTTGTCATTAACTGACGTGACCTCTTCCTGGCAAATAAAGTGCTGAAAGCCAGATATTTTGGTCAATACACCAGCTCCAAATCTGGTTAGCCAGTCTATCACAAGACTGTGACTTAACTCCACCCATGTGGTTTACATATGCCACTGCTGTGGTGTTGGACTGGTGATAATTTAGATTTACCTGGGTGAATAACAAATCCCATTTGTTCAAAAGTGATTTTAACAACTGAAACTGATGATTGAGTTTCAGCATGAGTCTTTCCAACAATCAGAAATCATCTAAATAGGCCATTACCACATGCCCCTGAGCTCTAAGCAATGCTAACACAGGTTTTAACCAATTTAGTAAATAATCTAGGAGCTGAAGTTAATCCATTCGGCAATGTCCTGAATTGCCACAGCTCAGTCATCCAAATAAATTTCAAATATCTTCTATCATCACCATGAATAGACACTGCGTAATACGCATTCTTTAAATCAATGGTTGCCATATAATACCCTTTGGACACTAGATGTTTGCCCGTGGTAAAGTTCTCCATTTTGAAATGCCTATAACAAACAAATTTGTTCAAATTCGATAAATCCAGAATAATTCTACATCCCCCAGTCTTTTTAGATCTGGGAAATATACTTGACAGAAATTGTTGACTTTGATAGACAGAAGGCTCAATTACCCCTTCTTATGTAACGACTGAATCTCTGCTTGAATAAGCACATTTTCCTCATCTGAAAAATAAGTTTACGACTAGGAAAATGTTGATTAGGTAGACTGTCATAGTAAAATCCAATTTTTCACCCCTTCAATACACTATGTATGAACAAATCTGATGTCAACTGCTGCCATTGTTTGAGAACAATTTTAACCTTCCCCAATTTGAACAGGAACATCAGTTAATTCATCGTCTGTCAAATGTTATATTCCTTACCAGCATCTTTCCTTGCGGCCTTGTTGTCCTCGACTTCTTGTAGAGAACCTTTTTTGCCTTGCTTCCAGCTGGCTTAATGAGGGCCATGGTTATAACAACCTCATAACAGTCTTTGACCCTTTTTGCAAGGTTACCACCAAACAACAGATTTCGTGGTGGTACACTGGTCGGTTTGCATAACTCGCCAAATTCGGGTTAGCACTGGCCTAATAGCGGCCCTCCCGACATTATTAATTTCAAAATGCATTACAAAGGAGTCCCAGTTCATCCTGGTGTGCTTCAACCATATCATTTGTATCAATAACTTTCACCACAGCTGTAATACCTGCTTATAACAGTTTAAGCACTTTTTTAAAACTTCATCTCCTGGGCCCTAGCAGGCAAACCCATCTATGCAAATTTGGTGATTAACCACCGGTACCTTCAGGAGATCACAATTAACAGGAGCTTTATAGTTTTTTTGCTACTTCATCCATAGCTAGCTCCTGTAACTGGTGGGAGAGCATATACTGAATGGCTTCGGCCAATTCTACATCAATCGCCTTTCCTGCCTCTCTACACTCAGCAAACTTCCCAGCAATGTTCGGAATTACCTCCAACCGAACACCTTGCTCTCCCCCAGCATAGAAACAGTGTCAGCAAACGGCCCTGATAGAACATCCTCCTCACAGGCAGGATAGTTCTGCAGCCCTGAAACAGGTGCTGCTAGCACAAGCTCTCCATCAGCCTGGCTTGGGCACCACTCCTCCTCACGGAGCTGGAACATCCTCCTCACAGGCAGGATAGGTCTGCAGGCCTGAAACAGGTGCTGCTAGCACAAGCTCTCCATCAGCCTGGCTTGGGCACCACTCCTCCTCACGGAGCTGGTCCCTGTCGAGCATTCTTTTGTAATAGAATCTCGACGTGGGAGAGCCGTGAGCAAACGGACTCTCCTATGGAGGGTATAACCTCCAGGCCCGACTCATCTACGGGCCACAGAGACTTGCCAGTGGCCTTCCGCCCTACTGTGCAAGCCTCCACTGCCCCCCGGCAGTGGGTCCGCAACCACTGGCTGTGTAGCCAGCACCGGACCAGGTGTACCAGACGGGCCTCCATCCTCAACACTCTCCTGGTCACTCTCCTTTCTACCCCCGGAGCGCCTCGCCGACACCTTCTTCACTTTCTGCAACATATCTACTCCCAACCGTCGCAGAAAATGACCTGTGGTAAAGTATTTCAACAAACCTTACCTCCGTTTAAACCTGTTAACGAAAACTGCAGATGCTGGAGAATGGAGGGTGAAGTCTGAAGAAGGGTCTCGACCCGAAACGTCGCCCATCTCCTTCGCTCCTTAGATGCTGCTGCACCCGCTGAATTCTCCAGCTTTTCGTGTAACCTGTTTAAACTTACCGCTCGGAGGAGCGCTGCTGCTCCAACCGCCCGACTGCACCAGCGTCTGACGTCATGACGCACCAACGGCTGTACGGGCTTCTATTCACGTAATCACTCACGTGACTCCGAAGTAAAATCATGGCTAATCTATCTCTCCCACCTAACCCCATTCTCTTGCCTTCTTTCTATAAACTCTAACACATACAACATCGAAAATCTATCTATCTCTGCCTTAAAAATATCCACTGACAGCCTCTACAGCCTTCTGTGGCAAATAATTCTACAGATTCACCACCCTCTGACTAAAGAAATTTCTCCTCATCTCCTTCCTAAAAGAACATACTTTAATTCTAAGGCTATGACCTCTAGTCCTAGACTCTACCACTCATGGAAGCATCTTCTCCACATCCACTCTATCATAGTCTTTCACTATTCTGTATGTTTCATAGAAACATAGAAACATAGAAATTAGGTGCAGGAGCAGGCCATTCGGCCCTTCGAGCCTGCACCGCCATTCAATATGATCATGGCTGATCATCCAACTCAATATCCTGTACCTGCCTTCTCTCCATACCCTCTGATCCCTTCAGCCACAAGGGCCACATCCAACTCCCTCTTAAATATGGCCAACGAACTGGCCTCAACTACCTTCATTATGTTTCAATGAGGTCTCCCCTCATTCATCTAAACTTCAGCGAGTACAGGCCCAGTGCCGACAAATGCTCATCATAAGTTAACCTACTCATTCCTGAGATCATTCTTGTAAAGCTCCTCTTGACCCTCTCCAGAGCCAGCACATCCTTCCTCGGATATGATGTCCAAAATTGCTCACAATATTCCAAATGCGGCCTTACCAGTGCCTTATAGAGCCGCAGCATTACATTCCTGGTATGGTAATGGAAAGGTATAGTTAAAATGGTTGGAACTGGGAACACCGGCATGCCTTGACACACAGAGTGCACTGTACGGTGAAATGATTGCCTACTTTATGCTTGGTCTTGCCAATGTAGAGGAAATCACAACTGGAGCACAGAATACAACAGACGAGGATGAAAGAAGCACATGCAAACCTCTGTCCCACCTGAATATTCTGCAGGGGTCCCTAGATGGCAATGTGAGAAGTATAGGGATAGGTATTACATCTACTGTAATTGCTGGTGAATGTATCTGTGGATGGGAAGGTTTAGGGATGAGCACACCAAGGAATTGCAAAGGAGATGGTGTTTTTTTTTAGTTTTGATCTGATTTGATTTAATTTCATTTGATTTTGATCTTAGTTGATTTTATTTTTTTCATGCGCTTAATGAGAATTGCAGCCAAAACCTGAAAATCTCGTCTCAGGTGTATAACACACCATCGGCTGTCAAACCATCTGTTTACAGGTAAGTTTCATGCCTCTCACCTTCTGGTCAGTCTGTTTCTAATGCTTGAGTGATTTCCTGCTATTTTTTGTCCATCATTAGAATCCAAATCTACGGCTGTGGGGGACATTTCCTGGAAAGGAGGCGAGAAAACGTTGATGAAAAATTTAGAAGATTGACTTCCCCAAGGTTAAACAGAGTTTTTTTTGGAAGGCAAAAGTCAAGGTTGAAATTTGCATTTTTAAAGATGTGTTAGCCTCTCAGTTTGAAACCAGAACACTGCTCAATGGGTTTGTGTGAATTTGAATTAAATATGATGGAGGAATATTTTTAACGATGCAAAATAATCTCATAATTAATGTCAATAACAATCTTAATTAAAGTAATACAAAACTATTTGGATTAAAACTTTGAGAGGTTGCTCACAAGGGATTTGTACCATTTCCACCATTTTAACAATCCCAGCAACAGTCACGTCATCTCACCCCTTTTGGTAGCTAGCACTCCGGCACAACTCTTTGGTTCATTTATCCCAGTTCCAAGTGATCTCCTCTCCAGATACTTTCCGTGCAACCGCAGGAGATGTAATGCCTGTCCGTGCATCTCCTCCCTCACATCCATCCAGGGATCCCAGCAGCCCTTCAGGGTGAGAGAGATGTTCACATGTACCTCCTCTAATCTCATCCACAGTACTCAGTGCTCCCAATGAGGTGAAATCAAGCGCAAACTTGGTTTCAATGAATACCGAACACACGTGTTCCGTCTGCCTAGGCCTGCCGGATATCCCGGTTGCTAATCATTTTAACCCTCCTTCCCATTTCCATATCCTTTTTGTCCTGGATCTTGTCCACTGTCAGAGTGAGGCCATGTGCAAACTGGAGAAACCGCACCTCCTATTACAGTTGGGTAGCTTAAGCCCAAAGGTGCGAACACTGAATTCTCCCATTTTATGAAATAACATCCCCCTTTTCTTTCTCCCTCTCTTTGTTGTGCCCCCACTCCATGCGGAACCCATTTCTCCCACTGTACCGCCCCATTTTTCCTTCACCCCTTCCGCTTCCACCAACATCCCTTTCTCTAGCTTCACATTTAACTTCTCTTCTATCCATATCAAACACACTATTGTCTTCATTTCTATCTCTAGCCTTTGTCCATCCATCTGCAAATCAATATCCCTCCCACATGTATCCACCTATCACTTGTCAGGATTTGTCCCACTCACCTCTTTTCCAGCTTGCTCCCCCCCACTACAGTCTGAAGAAAGCTCCCGAACCGAAATGTCACCTATTCATGTCCTCCAAAGATGCCGCCTGCGCAGTTGTTCCTCCAGCACTTTGTGTGTGGATCAAGATTCTAGAATCTGCATTTCCTTGTTTTGTCAGCAATTTGAAGAAGTGTCTCGACCCGAAACGTCGCCTATCTCCTTTGATGCTGCTGCACCCGCTGAGTTTCTCCAGCTTTTTGTGTAACCCTCGATTCTCCAGCATCTGCAGTTTCTTCGTTAACATAATGCCTTGTTTATTCCATGTTTTAACTATTGACAGTTTCGGGAAGCAAAAGCATAAAAACCTTACAGAAACATGAGCAAATGCCCAAGTTCTCTTAGTAATTCATCCTTATTTTTTAATTACTTTTAAAGTGATTTATTTGACTCCAAGGATTCTGAATGTTATATTTTACCCTTCTCTTTTCTCTCCTTCTGCAAATAATATGGGCATCCTATTTTCCAATGCTAACATAGCATTAGTTTACTTAATATATAACACACTCACCATGAGTCAGTAGACTCTATGCAATAAAGAGGGAACCTTATAATATTTATGATGCCATATTTCAAACCCATATAGCTGTTAAGCTTAATTGATTCTGTCATTTCTCCTGGCATAAAAGAGTTATCCTGAAATTCCACTATTGGAAACAGTCATGCAATAGTTATTACAATGGATAAATGACCAAAAGGCCTTAACTAATGATACATTCAAGTCTTCTCATAGTAACTGGAAAACTAACATTCATAGAACATAAAACCTAGCACAGTAACAGGCCCTTCAGCCCGCAATATCTGTGCCGAACAAGATGCCAAGACCAACACTTATCTGCCTGCCCATAGGCCAACCCAAAAGTCTCAGCCTATTCCCAGCCTATCCAAAAACCTCTTACATGCTGCTACTGTATCTGTCTCCACCACCACCCCAACACGCATTTCAGGCACTCACCTGCCTTTGTGTAAAAAAACTTTCCCCCGCACATCTCCATTAACCTTTGCCCCTCTCATCTCAAAGCTGTGGCCTCTAGAACCTGATATTTCCATCCTATAAATGTTATTTGATGTCTACCATATTTATGCCTCTCATAATTTCTATCGGGTTTTCTCGCAACCTCCAGCATTCATTTCACTGAACTATTCTAAACAAAAAAAAAATCGAACAATGATAATTGGAACCACATACGCAGCTGGAGTTTCATAAATTTACACACCACAGACCCTTTGGTCCACCGTGTCCATGCCGCCCGCCCATCATGTAAAAACAAAGAACTACAGATGCTGATTAATGCACAAAAGGATACAAAGTGCTGGAGTAATGCAGTAGGTCAGGCAGCATCTCTGGAGAACATGGATAGGTGACCTTTTGGGTTGAGACTCTTCTTTCAACCATCATGTATTCATCTATAGTAATCCTATATACTAGCACCTGATACATAGTATTATGTGCCTTGGTGACTCAAGGCCATACCTTTTAAATGGTGTGAGAGCATCTGACTCCATTGCCTCTTCAGGAAGAGCATTCCAGATAGCAACCACGCTCTGGGTGAATAGAGATCTTCAGATCCTAAGTGAACCTCTTACTCCTCATATTTAGCCTATGCTCTCTGGTTTTACACATCCAGATTATTGGGAAAAGTTTCTCCATCCTTCCTAACTTTGTATTAGGTTCCTCCCTCAGCCTCCTCTATCCAAAGAAAAACCTGCGCCGGTTAGGCTGCATTTGGAGTAATGTGAGCAAATTTGGGCCCCATATCTGAGGAAGGATGTGCTGGCTCTGGAGAGGGTCCGGTCCAGAGGCATTTTACAAGAATTATTCCAGGAATGAGTGGGTTAGCATATGATGAGCGCTTGACAGCACTGGGCCTCTACTCACTGGAGTTTTAGAAGGTTGAGGAGGGGACCTCATTGAAACTTATGGAATAATGAAAGGCATAAAAAGAGGGGATGTGGAAAGGATGTTTCCATTGGTGGGAGAGTGTAGGACGAGAGGTCATGGCCTCAGAATTAAAGGGTACCCTTTTAGAAAGGAAGTGAGGAAGAACATCATTAGTCAGAGGGCAGTTAATTTGTGGAACTCATTGCCACATAGGGCTGTGGAGGCCAAGTCAATTGATATTTTTAAGGCAGAGGTAGACAAATTCTTGATTAGAACGGGTGTCAAGGGTTATGGGGAGAAGGCAGGAAAATGGGATTAGGAGGCAGAAATCAGCCATGATCGAATGGGGGAATAGACTCGATGGGCCAAATAGTCTAATTCTACTCCTATAACTTGTGAACATGTGAACCTATCCAATGCCTCCTGATAACTGATATGTCTATCCCAGGCTACCTTTCGGTAAACCTTCCTTGAACCTCCCCAGTGCATTCACTGTAACAACTTGAATTGCACATAATCCTCCAGCTGTCTGAATAAATTCATACCGTATAGTTGTACTAGGGGCATTGTGCTCTTTTAATCAATATTCTAGATAATAAAGGCATCATCGCATATGTTTTCTGCATCGCCTTATTTATCTGTGGTGCTGCCTTTAGGGATCAAAGGATTTGTAGACCATACAAATCCTCAGGACTCAGGACTCCCTTTGATCCTCAGGACCCTTGATTGCAGCATTAGCAGCATATATTCTAACTTTACGAGTCCTCCCGAAATGCATCACCTCACATTTTAGTTTTTGGAGTTTGGTTTATAAATACCATGAGGAAACAGGCCCTTCAGGCCACCGAGTCCGCACCGACCAGTGATCCCTTCACACAATTCTTTACCAATGAGCCTACAAACTTGTACATCTTTGGAGTGTGGGAGGACACCAGAGCATCCAGAGAAAACCCACACAGGTCACAGGGAGAACACCCGAACTCCATACAGGCAAGCAGCCACAGTCAGGATCGAACCCGGGTCTCTGGTGTTGTAATGCAGCAACTCATCTACTGCACCACTGTGCCGCATAACTTATGGTTACATTTGGTTAGATTTTGTCTGCCATTGCTCTGCATAACTCAACAACTGATTACTTTCAATCTCTATTGAAGACTTTGCTGCTGAACATCACCATTATCCATGTCATCTGCAAATGTATTAACTATTCTTCCTGCATTCATTCCCAAATCAAAAAATGTATATGACAAATAGCCCATATCCCTCTCAAACTATATTATTCATGGATCTGTCTAAATGTTTCTGAAAAGTTGTGATAATGCCCATCTCAACTACCTCCTATGGCAGCTTGTTCCACAAACCTTTGTGTAAAACGTCGCCCATTAGGTTCCTATTAATTCTTTCCGAACTCACCTTAAACCAATGTACTCTAGCTCTCATTCCACCTATTCTGGGTAAAAGACTACACATTTATCCTATCCATTCCTTTGATGAGAGCAATAGATATGATATATATTGTATATGTGTGTATATATATATATATATATATATATACCCTTTTAGAAGGGTCTCGACCTGAAAGCTCTCCTAATCCTTTTCTCCAGAGATGGTGTCTGTCCCGCCATTACTCCAGCTTTTTGTGTCTATCCTCAGGTTTATCCAACATCTGCAGTTCCTTCCTACACATATACATATATATATACATATATATACATATATATATATATACGTATATATATGTATGTGTGTATATATATATATATATATATGAGTGTATGTGTGTGTATATATATATATATATATATAAAGGCCGAAACACCCAGTGATGCAAGGGTACACTACTGATGATGTGTCCTGTGCCCAGCTGTCCTGAAGGTTACCCAGGCCAAGATATACGTATACGTACCCCCCCCCCCCCGCTTGATGTTGAGCGTCCACCACTCTCAGCAATCAATGAATGTCGTGAAATGCTCCCCACCTACTGGCACAAGGGACTTCTTAACATCTAGTCCTGTGTATTTGATTCTGAAAATCTGGACTTATCCAGTGACTGCTGTGAAAGGACAGCTGACAACATGGGAAAGTCCATGTGACAGCTTGGAGAGACAGCTGACAGGAGGGAACAGACCCCAATGGGGCCGTCATGGGCTAGCTCCCCATGACAGCAGTCTCCAAAGCTGTTTCAGCTAGTTGGAGACACCCGCTAAATGCTACAAAAAGTAAATTAAAAGAAATACCCCTAGAGCCTGCGAGAGCGGGGGCGCAAGATGGCTCACCGATTGATAACACGGTTACAGACCCAGGAACGGCAACGACCACGGACAAGGAGAGCATGGCACATGAGACATCCACAACAGCTGCGGGACACAAACTTCAGGTGTGCATCTGTGGTTGGGAGAAAAGAACATCAATGATGGGCTTGAAGATCCACCAAGGGAGGAAAAAGTGCTTGAGAGAGCAGAGACATGAGCCTCGCATTGACCAGTACTTCTTACGAAGCAACCAGTCAAATCAGTCGAATGAAGCACAGCGACGGGACACAAACCAAAGTTCGCAGAGCATCAGCACCCATGTCACTGAAGAGGGTGATACAAGCACAGAAATGCCGGTGGAGGAGCCCACGCAACAACTACAAAGACCTCCATTGGAGGGAAAGATCAAAGGGCATAAACCTGGAGTGAAGTGGCCCAAAGCTGTTGAAAAGAAAGAGTGGGAGACGGTCAACAGTGACCTTATACATATCTTGGAGCAACAAGTGGGCACAGCAGTGGAAAAGCTTGAAAGGATGGGCAACATAATCTACAGCTATGGAGAAGAACGGTTTGGGGTGAGTAAAGGGAGAGGTAGAAAGAAGTTACCAACACCAATCAAGTCCAGGAGGCAGCAGGAGATCGAGAGGCTAATCAGAGAGAGGAGACAGTTGAAAAAGCAATGGAAAAAAGCAACTGACGCAGAGAGAGAAGGTCTCATGCTACTCCAAGAGGACATCAAGAGCCGATTGGCAACCTTGCGAAAAGCAGAGAACATGAGGAAACTTCGCAAGAATAAAGGACACACAAGAACACGGTTCTACAAAGACCCTTTCAAGTTCATCAAAGACCTCTTCACAAAGGAAAAAAGTGGAACTTTGAAAACATCAAAACAAGAATTGGAGGAACACCTGGAAAAGGCCCACCAAGACACGAAAAGGCATGAGAAGTTAGTCATCCCACATGACATCCCACCTATTCAACCACCTGAATTCAACCTGGACACCAGCCCTCCGAAATGGAAAGAGGTAGAGAACACTGTCCGGCGAGCAAGAGCAGCATCAGCTCCGGGGCCAAACGGAGTACCATACAAGCTCTACAAGAATGCACCGGATGTGTTACGCTTTTTATGGAAGCTCATGAGGGTGGTGTGGAAGAAGCAAACAATACCTAAGGTGTGGCGAAGGGCCGGCGGCATACTAATACCTAAAGAAAAGGATGCATCAGACATCAGCCAATTCCGGCCAATATGTCTCCTCAACGTCGAGGGAAAAATCTTTTTCAGCATTGTATCACAAAGGCTATCCACCTATCTGGTAACAAACAAGTACATTGATACATCTGTACAGAAAGCAGGAATTCCAGGTTTTTCTGGCTGCTTGGAGCATACAAGCATGATCTGGCACCAGATCCAAGCAGCTAAGAAGGACAAGAGAGACCTACATGTGATCTTCCTCGATCTGGCCAATGCATTTGGTTCAGTTCCACATGAACTCCTTTGGGAATCTTTTGCCTTTTTCCATGTACCAGAGCTCATCACCACACTGGTCAAGAACTATTTCCAAGACCTGCAGCTGTGCTTCACAACAGCTGAATTCAGTACAACATGGCAGCACTTGGAAGTAGGCATCATGGCAGGCTGCACAGTCTCACCCTTGGCCTTTACAATGGCCATGGAAGTCATCATCAGGGCCTCAAAATGGGTGGTGGGCGGTGAACGAACCAGAGCTGGGCTCCGTCTGCCACCCATCAGGGCATACATGGACGATATGACAACAATAACCACTACTGCAGCATGCACCAAGCGGCTACTTGGAAAGCTGCAGGAGAACATCAAGTGGGCCCGAATGAAAATCAAACCAAGTAAGTCTCGAAGCATCTCCATAGTTAAGGGGGTGCTTAGAGACACAAGCTTCTGCATCGGTGACAACCTAATACCAACAGTGTCTGAGCAGCCAGTAAAAAGCCTGGGCAGATGGTACAACGCAAGTCTCAAGGACAAAGCAGGTGCAACAGCTAAGGCAAGAAATTGTCAACGGCCTGGAGATCATCAATCAGACCCTACTGCCTGGGAAACTGAAGCTCTGGTGCCTACAGTTTGGACTCCTTCCTCGGACAATGTGGCCACTGACCGTTTATGAAGCTCCAATAACAACTGTGGAGAAGATGGAGCGAACCATAACTTCATACGCGAAGAAATGGCTCGGTGTCCCACGATGTCTAACTAACATCGGCCTCTATGGCAAAGGGGTCCTGGAACTACCTCTCACTAGTCTAACAGAGGAATACAAGTGTTCCAAAGTAAGACTCCAGATGACACTGAGGGACTCTAGAGACAAGACCATCAGTGCTGTTGCGCCGCCCCTAGTAACTGGCCGGAAGTGGACACCATCTGATGCAGTACAGCAAGCTTCATCAGCCCTGAGGCACAAAGACGTCGTGGGGCAAGTGCAGCAGGGAAGAGGAGGCTTTGGCCTTACGACAAGTAAACCAACTTGGCAAAAGGCCACAACATCAGAGCGGAGGACATTGGTGGTTGAGGAGGTGCGGCGACAGGAGGAGGCCGCAAGAAGTGCAAAGGCGGTCTCTCTTGCCAAACAGGGGCAATGGATGCAGTGGGAAGGTGTGGAGCGGAGGAAGATCAGCTGGAAATAACTTTGGGAAATGGAATCAAGCAAGATCAGCTTCATCATCAGAGCGACATACGATGTCCTTCCATCACCAAAGAACCTCAATCAGTGGTACGGCGAGGATCCAACCTGTGCCCTCTGCCCAACTCCAGCGACCCTCAAACACATCATGGTAGGCTGCAAGACCAGCCTCACGCAAGGGAGATACACGTGGAGGCATAATCAGGTATTAAAAAGCCTGGCAACAGCCCTTGAGAACAGGCTGTGTGCGACCAACTCCTTGCCTCCGAGAGCAAGCAACCCCTCCCACTTAAGGGCGACAACCTTTGTCCGAGAAGGACAGAAAACACCGAAACATCCTTCCACTAGATCAGAAGAAGGAAACCTATGCAGGGCCCGTGACTGGAGGATGCTGGCGGATATCGGCCGACAACTAATCTTTCCACCTGAAATTGCTTCAACCAACCTCAGGCCAGATTTGGTGTTCTGGTCCCTTTCACAGAAGACTGCTTACATCATAGAGCTCACAGTTCCATGGGAGAACTCTGTTGTGGAGGCCTATGAGCGTAAGAAGCTGCACTACACAGAGCTTGCAGCAGAGGCAAGGCAGCGTGGCTGGAACATCAACGTTTATCCAGTTGAAGTGGGATGCAGAGGATTTGTTGCGTCATCTACCATCAGACTGCTGAAGGAGCTTGGAATCCACGGTCAGGCTCTGCAGAAGACCATAAGATCACTCTCAGACGCGGCTGAAAGAAGCAGCTGTTGGATTTGGCTCAAGCGGAAAAACCCTGCTGGGCCCCAAATGCGTCATGGTGAATCTTTGAGGCAGTTTGACACGGGACACACACTGAGGGCTGATCATCCTGCAGCGGGCCGCCCTTGTGGAGGGTGTATAGTGATAAAAGGCCGAAACACCCAGTGATGCAAGGGTACACTACTGATGATGTGTCCTGTGCCCAGCTGTCCTGAAGGTTACCCAGGCCAAGATATACGTATACGTACCCCCCCCCCCCCCCCCCCGATGTTGAGCGTCCACCACTCTCAGCAATCAATGAATGTCGTGAAATGCTCCCCACCTACTGGCACAAGGGACTTCTTAACATCTAGTCCTGTGTATTTGATTCTGTGTGTGTGTGTGCATATGTATGTACAGTATATATATGTATGTATATATTTTGGGTCCCGTTGGGTCCCCGTTGTGATGCCAGTCAAGTACACACGGAAGAATTTGATCAAATGGCGATCCTAAAATGGCGCTGGGCCCACCAACCCTCCCCCATCTGCGCACATGCAGATTCCAGGCACGTCAACCCTCCCCCAACTATGCAGGCGCGGCTGACGGGCCCGGTAAGTGGGAGCACACTGCACAGGCGCGACTGCCACGTTCAAACTTGTTCCATCCCTAAGTTCATTAAAGTTCATAAAGTTCATAAAGTTAATTACCTAGTAAAATATAACAAAACTTGATACTGCACACTGCAGGCGAATGGTAAGTAAGTCCCCCCTAAAATTGTTGCGCTATCACTGTATTTTGGGAACATGCATACAAGGTGAGACTTTTAATTATATATAAATAATATATAATATATTAAACATACTAAATTTGTGTGTGTACTTTTTATTGTAACTTTTTAATTAAAATTATTATTAACATATGTTCTTCAGATTATTTGTATGATTATATAGATGGTATTGCAAATGTGAAGACCTTGTTTTATGATCACATCTAATACTTAAAGACTGAAATAATTCCAGCCTACCACAATGCAGATACACCTGGCGACACAACCAGGTGCTAAGGTGTTTGGCAGCTGAACTCGAGTGCAAGAGAGTTACCACCAACGCCATGCCTATCAATGCTAGCAATGCAAGATAACATTCCCGCAAATACCATCCTTCATCCGGGAAAGAGAGAAACGGAGGACTAACACCTCGCCTCTCAACTCATGCCCACTGAACACAGCCAGGGACTGGGAAATGCGTGTTGACCTAGGCCAGAGGCTTTCGTTCCCAGTTGAAATCGCAGTTATCAACCTGCGACCAGACCTCGTTCTCTGGTCCAACTCCTGTCGCCGTGTCTTCATCATTGAGCTGACGGTCCCATGGGAGGAGGCTGTGGACGAGGCTTATGAAAGGAAAAAGCTTCGATATTCAAACCTTTGCTTTGTAGCCAGTTCCACCGCAAGGCTCCTGAGGGAAGTAGGAGTCAAAGGGCAGGCACAAAGGAGGGCAATAAAAGAACTTGCCAATGCCGCCGAACGGAGCAGTCACTGGCTGTGGCTGAAGAGGAAAGATGCTGTCTGGGCTGCCACATGACCATCTAGAAGCTATCAATGAGACACACACCCAGGTCTGATCAACCTGCGGTGGGCCTGCCTCGACTGAGGGTGTCTTGTGATAAAAGGCCGAAACACCCAGTGACGTTGAGGTACACAACTGAAGATGTGTCTGATTGTTAGCAAAATTCACCTAGTGGTCATACCCAAGAATGCCAATTGTGGTGAAATCTTAGGGATTGTAACATCCAGTCCTAATAATCAATCTGAATTCTGCTCTTTAGAGCTCTAACCCCTCCAGTTAAGTTAATGAATAATAATTAGATGGATTGCAAAGCATTAACGCATTTTTGTACACCCTCCAAACATAACATGCAAATATACATTAACAGATAAATTGGTTGAAAAAATGTTTCTATCAAATATTCAACCTGACACTATGTCAACATGTCCCATGATGATGCTCCAGAGAATGAGGTTAGTAATCCAGAAGGGAGAATAAGGTAATCTTATTTCACTTTGCTGGACGTATTGGATGAGGATGAGAGGTGAAGAGGTAAAATCTAAACGATTTATAGATGATCACCATCCGTGCCGCAAGACCCATAAAGATTAGAAATTGTGGAAACGTTATAGAAAAATGGATTGCATTCTTTTGAACTTAAATGGTTGAGGTGTGATATGACTGAGCTACAGAAATATACAGAATGTTAAATTTAAGGGAATAATTATTAGCATTATGTTTGTGCATTGTTTTGTTAAATGGTCCTATCATTTAAGGCAGAGATAGATAGATTCTTGATTAGTATGGGTTTCAGAGATTATGGGGAGAAGGAAGGAAAATGGGGTTGGGAGGGAGAGGTAGATCAGCCATGATTGAATGGCAGAGTAGATGTGATGGACCAAATGGCCTAATTTTACTCCTTTCACATGAACATGACATGATCATATCACCCAAGATAAACTGTAAACAAAGAATCAAAGACATTATACAAAAACTGAGCCCAAAGATTCAGGAGTAGAAGAAGGAAATGTTTCTCACATAAAGAGTGGTGTCAATCTGGGACTTTCACCCTGAAGGGATGCAATCTTAGGGCAATTGGTATTTTCAAGATCAATATTTTTTCTATTAGCTAAGAGTTTCAAGGGATGTGATATTAACAACAATAAATGAGTCTGAGGTACCAATCAGTTAGGATTTGACTTAATTGCAATACAGACCTACCACGCTGAACAAGTTACTCTTGTGCAGAAATCTTTTGAAGGTACACAGGAATTGCAAGAGCTAAGAAATTACCTGTGTTTTGCCAGAACTGCAGTTCCACAAATTGACTTTTTTTTGATAACCTGCTTGACTTTTGGCAGATTCTGGCTGACTTACACTCACAAGTAGCCTTTTTATCTTTTTTTAAATCTTATCACTACTGTTGGAGGACAGGAAAGAATGAAAATTGAATCTCAAAGCCATTTGCAGCATTGTGTCTTACAACTCACAGATGTAATCGTGTTTACTAATTCTTATGTTTTGCAGAAATATAATCAACAACATTCTCTTTCAATAGTTTTCAGATGTAGCTTTAATAGATTAAAGTTTAACATTATGATTACTATGATTTGCAATTGTATTATGTTAGCTTAATTTCTTCTCTGTTATAATGGGAAAATGAGCATGTTCAGAATTTATTTATAGCTGAAACTCTGTCTTCTAAGCCTATAGACTGCGTTATTTTTAGAGATGTTTTGAAACTGCCTAGAAACTTATTTTCTTCAGCAGTCCCTTTGCATCAAGGATAACTTTGTTTCCACTCAAATTCTATGGGCTATAATGGGCTTTAGCCGTCACATACAACAAAGAGTCCTCCGTCATTTTCACCACCTCCAACGTGACCCCACCACTCGCCACATCTTCCCATCTCCCCCCGTCTGCTTTCTGCAAAGACCGCTCCCTCCGTAACTCCCTGGTCAATTCCTCCCTTCCATCCCGCACCACCCCCTCCCCGGGCACTTTCCCTTGCAACTGGAAGAGATGCTACACTTGTCGTTTTACCTCCCCCCTCGACTCCATTCAAGGACCCAAGCAGTCGGTCCAGGTGTGACAGAGGTTCACCTGCATCTCCTCCAACCTCATCTATTGTATCCGCTGCTCGAGATGTCAGCTGATCCACATCGGTGAGACCAAGCGTAGGCTTGGCGATCATTTCGCCGAACACCTCCGCTCGGTCCGCATTAACCAACCTGATCTCCTGGTGGCTCAGCACTTCAACTCCCCCTCCCATTCCGAATCCAACCTTTCTGTCTTGGGCCTCCTCCATGGCCAGAGTGAGCACCACCGGAAATGGAGGAGATGCACCTCATATTCCGCGAGGGCAGTTTGCACCCTAGTGGCATAAACATTGACTTCTCCAATTTCTGGTCGCCCTTGCTGTCTCCTTCCCTTCTCAGCTCCCCCTCAACCTTCTTTGGACTGATGTGGGGGGGGGGGGGGGGGGGGAGAAGAAAGGAGAAAGGAAGAGGAGGAGCCAGAGAGTTGAGGGAGAGCTGAGAAGGGGAGGAGACAGCATTCACCCCAGATCCTCTGGTCACTACTATATCAGGAAGATTGTTTGTGTCCTCCTTAGTGAAGACAGATCCAAAGTACCTGTTCAACGTATCTGCCATTTCTTTGTTCCCCATAATAAATTCACCTTTTTCGGTCTTCTAGGGTCCAACTTTGGTCTTAATTATTTTTTTCCTCTACACATACCTAAAGAATCTTTTACTATCCTGCTTTATATTCTTGGCTAGCTTACCTTCGTACCTCATCTTTTCTTCCCGTATTGTCTTTTTGGTTATCTTCTGTTGTTCTTTAAACATTACCTAATCCTCTTGCTTCCCGCTCATCTTTGCTATGTTGTACTTCTGCACTTTAATTTTTATATTGTCCCTGACGTCCCTTGTCAGCCATGGTCGTCCCTTTCTCCCCTTGGAATCTTTCTTCCTCCTAGGAATGAACTGATCCTGCACCTTCTGTATTGTTCCTAGAAATACATGCCACTTTTGTTCCACTGTCATCCCTGCTGGTGTATCTTTCTAGTCAACTTTGGCCAGCTCCTCCCTCATGGCCCCATTATTCAACTGCAACACTGACACCTTCAATCTACCCTTCTCCCTCTCCAATTGTCGATTAAACCTGATCATGTTATGGTCACTGCCTCCTAATGGCTCATTAACCTTGAGGTCCTTTATCAAATCCGGATCATTACACAACTAAATCCAGAATTGCCTTCTCCCTGGTAGGCTACAATACAAGCTGCTCTAAGAATCCATCACAAAGGCACACTACAAAGTCACTTTCTTGGGGTCCAGTACCAACCTGATTTTCCCAGTCTACCTGCATGTTGAAATCTCCCATAACAACCACAGCATTAATTTTACTACATGCCAATTTAAACTCCTGATTCAACTTGCGTCCTATGTCCAGGCTACTGTTTGGGGGCCTGTAGATTAATCCCATTAGGGTCTTTTTACCTTTACAATTCCTTAGTTCTATCCATACAGACTCCACATATAACCATATAACAATTACAGCACGGAAACAGGCCCTCTCGGCCCTTCCAGTCCGTGCCGACCATTTGTTTTCCTCTAGTCCCATCTACCTGCACTCAGACCATACCCCTCCATTCCCTTCACGTCCATATACCTATCCACTTTACTCTTAAATGTTAAAATAGATCCTGCCTCCACCACTTCTTATATAAAATTATCACCACATTGTTTGGTACACTACAGGAAATGTTTCTCCATAACAGACGTAGATGAAACTAGAGGACATTAATGGCTAGGAAAGGTTTACAGAGATATGAGGCAAATGCAGGCAAATGGGACTAGCTTAGATGTTTCCATGCTGAATGACTCTATGACATAAATTTAGGGAAGTGCTAAGAGATTTAGAGGGAACTTAAGGGAGAGCATTTTTCACCCAGAGAAAAGTGATTAGAATCAGAATCAGAATCAGAATAAATTTATTAGCCAAGTATCTATACATACAAGAAATTTGACGGTGCATATTCCACCGCCTCTTGATTTTTTCCCCGCTGCGTCCGCTTCGCGGAGTTGTGTCGTTGAAAGCCAGCCAGTTGCAGCGCATTGTCTGGGGTCAAAACACACAGCAAGGTCGCGGTGAAGCACAGGGCAGTGGATAACGAAAAGTCCATGTTAGTTTGGCACAGGAGTTGTAGTTCGTCCACTTTGTTGTTGAGAGAATAGTAGATTTGCAAGGAATATACTCGGGAGCAGTGTGCGTAATCCTTGTTGCCGAAGTTGGACTATTGTTCCAGAGCGCTTCCCCCTGGATCCTCCTATGTCTCACGGCCTTGGACGTTATCACAGCCCCGCTGAGAAGTATGCCCACATGTGCGATTAATCCGGAACAATGTTTGGAGGAACCGAATGTCTGATGTTAATAAGTTCCTCTCTCATGAAAGTAATCTTTGTGGGATTTCCATAGAAAACACAAATGAACAAACGCAGACAAAACAGCAAGGAGCAGTTCACAGTGGCACCATCTTAGTTCCATTACATGGATGCAATTGCGGATGTGCAAAGATTGGGGAGGAGGGAAAGGGTGTCAGTCTACCCCAAGGCAGAAGGGGTACGAGTTGTACAGTACAGTACCTCTAACAAACCTCCTGTGGAAATAAAACTAATTTCAGAATGAATGGCAAACTGTTCAACCTATGAAGAATACATTCCAGAATTATGGTCACCCAAACCTCAGTAATCAAGCTACATTCTGAAGATGAACTTCCGCTTTAGGAAGATTCTGTGGAAGTGGTCGCTGATCTAAAATGTTAACTGGGTTCTCTTTCCACAGATGCTGTGGGCTGGCTGAGTTCAAGAGTCAAGAGTCAAGAGTGTTTTAGTGTCTTATGTCAGAATCATAAAGTTCTCACTTGCAGCAGCACAATAGAATATTGTAAAGACTCTGCAAAAAGTACAATAAATACATACATGTATAGACACACACACATATATACATACAGATAAAAAACAAACAAGAATAGGACAAAAAAGCAAAACCAAAGCATCCAAGTCCATGTAGTTCAGAGCTTATTTGGAGGTTGTACTGTTTGATAACCTGATGTCTGTAGGGAAGAAGCTGTTTCTGGACCTGGATGTTACAGTTTTCAGGCTCCTATTTCTTATTCCTGATGCAAGGGGTGAAATGAGTGTATGGCCAGGGTGGTGTGGGTTTCTGATGATGTGGGCTGCCTTTTTGAGCAAGTGCCTCTTGTAAATCCCTTCAATGGTGGGGAGATCAGAACCTGTGATGGACTGGGCAGTGCTCACAACTTTTTGCAGTCTTCTTCGTTCTTGGGAATTCAAGTGGCCTAACCAGACATGATACAACCAGTCAATATGCTCTCTATTGTACACCTGTAGAAATTCAGGAGAGTCCTCTCTGATATACAATCTCTGCAATCTTCCCAGGAAGTAGAGGCATTGATGGGCTTTCTTTATAATTACATCAGTGTGCTTGGTCCAAGAAAGATCTTCAGAGATAAGCACGCCCAGGAATTTGTAGCTTTTGACTCTCCACCATCGTCCCGTCGATATAGACATGTTTGTGTGTGTCCTCATCTTTCCTCTTCCAAAGTCCATAATTAGTTCTTTGGTCTTATTGAAATTGAGACTTCTTCCAGGTTTCTGTTTTTTTTTTCCTTGCGCTTTATGTATGCTTGGAGGCTGGGCTCAACGCCATCATGTTTTGGATCACTGAAACACCTTACAGAATTAGTTTTACACTCAATGTCCACAAGGTAAATAATTTTTACCAGCGCAATCTTTTCTTCAACATGACCCTCCATCAAAAGAAGAATTTGAAATAGTATTGAGACCTTGAACCCATGCATTAGGAGTAGCAGAAATATAGCATAAATGGCACAATTGCAATATATCACCTCACAGTCCATCTATATACTTGTACCTTCTAACACATCAGGGTTTGTATTTCCACTTCTGCTTCATCAGTCATGTTACAGCCCATAGGTGGACAAAAGTGCTGGAGAAACTCAGTGGGTGCAGCAGCACCTATGGAGCGAGGGAAATAGGCAACGTTTTGGGCCGAAACCCTTCATCAGACTGATGTAGGGTGGGGGGGAGGGGTGTGGGGGGCGGGGAGAATAAAGGAGAAAGGAAGAGGAGGAGCCCAAGGGTTGAGGGAGAGCTGAGAAGGGGTGGAGACAGCAAGGGCTACCGGAAATTGGAGGTCAAAGTTTATGCCGCTAGGGTGCAAACTGCGCAAGCGGAATATGAGGTGTTGCTCCTCCAATTTCCGGTGGTGCTCACTCTAGCCATGGATGAGGCCCAGGACAGAAAGGTCGGATTCGGAATGGGAGGAGGAGTTGAAGTGCTGAGCCACAGGGAGATCAGGTTGGTTAATGCGGACTGAGCGGAGGTGTTCGGCGAAACGATCGCCAAACCTACGCTTGGTCTCACCGATGTAGATCAGCTGACATCTAGAGCAGCGGATGTATAGATGAGGTTGGAGGAGATGCAGGTGAACCTCTGTCGCACCTGGAACGACTGCTTGGGTCCTTGAATGGAGTCGAGGGGGGAGGTAAAGCGACATGTGTAGCATCTCTTGCGGTTGCAAGGGAAAGTGCCCGGGGAGGGGATGGTGCAAGGGGAAGGGAAGAATTGACCAGGGAGTTACAGAGGGAGCGGTCTTTGCGGAAAGCAGACGGCGGAAGATGGGAAGATCTGGCGAGTTGGATAACTCTCCTCAACAACCGGAGTGGATCATTATGGAGAAACAGGATTGCTCCCCTTTTAACATTGGTGCGATCCTTCTCTCACCAATGACGGTGAATAATACAAACTACAACAAAAACCCAATTATACATAGTACAAGCAAATATGGAAACAAATAAAATACAACTTAAAATTAAGCAACTTATCTCTCCTATCTCCTATTGCTAAAAACCCTCTGTTTAAATCCTCAATTATAGATAAAGCATGTATACAATGGGAAAGAGCAGGAATTAAGACTTTGGGAGATTTGTATGAAACAGGAAAACTACTATAATTTAAACAATTACAACTAAAATACAATCTGGGTAACAATTAGTATTTTAAACATTTCCAAATATGTGATTATCTGAAAAAACATGCACAAGAATTTCACAAAATGCCATCAGACTTTCTAGATGAAGCAATGAATAAAAGGACCGAATCAGTAAATTTAAATTCATATATATATAATATTATACTAAATGCAGTAATACCAACAATGGAAGGTATCAGAGGTGAGTGGGAAAACAAATTAAGCATAAACATTTCCAATGAAAGGTGGAAAGAGTACTTATTAAATGTGCATAAATGCTCAATTAATGTAAGACACACTTTAATACAATTTAAAATTTTACACAGATTATACTACTCAAAAACTGTAACATCCAGGTCCAGAAACAGCTTCTTCCCTACAGACATCAGGTTATCAAACAGTACAACCTCCAAATAAGCTCTGAACTACATGGACTTGGATGCTTTGGTTTTGCTTTTTTGTCCTATTCTTGTTTGTTTTTTATCTGTATGTATATATGTGTGTGTGTCTATACATGTATGTATTTATTGTACTTTTTGCAGAGTCTTTACAATATTCTATTGTGCTGCTGCAAGTGAGAACTTTATGATTCTGACATAAGACACTAAAACACTCTTGACTCTTGACTCTTGAACTCAGCCAGCCCACAGCATCTGTGGAAAGAGAACCCAGTTAACATTTTAGATCAGCGACCACTTCCACAGAATCTTCCTAAAGCGGATGTTCATCTTCAGAATGTAGCTTGATTACTGAGGTTTGGGTGACCATAATTCTGGAATGTATTCTTCATAGGTTGAACAGTTTGCCATTCATTCTGAAATTAGTTTTATTTCCACAGGAGGTTTGTTAGAGGTACTGTACTGTACAACTCGTACCCCTTCTGCCTTGGGGTAGACTGACACCCTTTCCCTCCTCCCCAATCTTTGCACATCCGCAATTGCATCCATGTAATGGAACTAAGATGGTGCCACTGTGCACTGCTCCTTGCTGTTTTGTCTGCGTTTGTTCATTTGTGTTTTCTATGGAAATCCCACAAAGATTACTTTCATGAGAGAGGAACTTATTAACATCAGACATTCGGTTCCTCCAAACATTGTTCCGGATTAATCGCACATGTGGGCATACTTCTCAGCGGGGCTGTGATAACGTCCAAGGCCGTGAGACATAGGAGGATCCAGGGGGAAGCGCTCTGGAACAATAGTCCAACTTCGGCAACAAGGATTACGCACACTGCTCCCGAGTATATTCCTTGCAAATCTACTATTCTCTCAACAACAAAGTGGACGAACTACAACTCCTGTGCCAAACTAACATGGACTTTTCGTTATCCACTGCCCTGTGCTTCACCGCGACCTTGCTGTGTGTTTTGACCCCAGACAATGCGCTGCAACTGGCTGGCTTTCAACGACACAACTCCACGAAGCGGACGCAGCGGGGAAAAAATCAAGAGGCGGTGGAATATGCACCGTCAAATTTCTTGTATGTATAGATACTTGGCTAATAAATTTATTCTGATTCTGATTCTGATTCTAATCACTTTTCTCTGGGTGAAAAATGCTCTCCCTTAAGTTCCCTCTAAAATCTCTTAGCACTTCCCTAAATTTATGTCATAGAGTCATTCAGCATGGAAACATCTAAGCTAGTCCCATTTGCCTGCATTTGCCTCATATCTCTGTAAACCTTTCCTAGCCATTAATGTCCTCTAGTTTCATCTACGTCTGTTATGGAGAAACATTTCCTGTAGTGTACCAAACAATGTGGTGATAATTTTATATAAGTCTGTCATGTCCCTTCTTAACCTTGTCCTCTCCATGGAAAACAGACATGGCCTTTCCAGTTTCTCCTCATAATGAAATGCTCCATCCTAATCAACATCCTGGTGAATCTGCTCTGTAACCTCTGCTGCACTATTACGCCTTTGTATGCTGGGGGCAGTGGGGGCAGAAGAAGGTCATCGCTGGCGGGTTCTGGGCAGCAGCCTTCCTCCTCTCCCTGGCTTTGGTAAGTCGATCTAGGCGGCGCTCCTCGAAGCTGCTGGCTGCTGTTCACACTGCTGGCACAGGCTTCTAGTTGCTTCGGCGCAAGACCACAAAAGTGGAGATGGTCCTTGACACAATATTTGTACTGCTTCCTGGGACGCACACGGTTCCTTTGCCCCTGGGAGAGCACGCCATAGAAGCCCTATCAAGTCATGCGGGTTTCATCCATCCTGATGACGTGCCCAGTCCATCGGAGCTGTGCTTTGATGATCATTGCCTCGATGCTTGTGAAGTTGCATCTGTCCAATACTTCTAGGTTGGGCACTTTCTCCTGCCAGCGAATGCCCATGATGGACCGTAAAGAGCACTTTCCAGCCTTCTCAAGTTGACGGAAGTGATTCCTATACAAGATCCATGTTTCACAGCCATAGAGCAGGCTGGAAAGCACAACTGCTTTGTAGGCTTAGAGTATAGTTGACAGCTTGATGCCGTGGTGGTTCAACACTCATGTACGCAGTCGTCCAAGTGCTTGACTGGCTTTGCAAATCCTCGTTGAGATTTCCTTGTCCAAGGAGCCATTGGATGATATTACACTTCCCAAGTATTTGAAGGAGTCAATGGGTTTCAGCTATGTGCTGTCAATGTACATACTTGGGGGCGGCGCTGCAGAGTCTGAAGCCGGCTGGTGGATGAGTTCCGTTTTGCTGAGGCTGATTGTGAGGCCGAAAGCCTGTGCTGCTTCCGCAAATTTGGTCACAATGAACTGGAGGTCAGACTCCTCGTGAGCCATGAGGGCACAGTCATTCCGCAAAAAGGGCTTAGAGAATGAGCCGTTCATGCATCTTGGTTTTGGCGTTCAGTCATCGAAGGTCAAAGAGAGATCCGTCCAGACAGTACTTCAGGTAAATGCCACGGTCGAGGTCCTGGAGTGCATGACTCAGGATACAGCCGAAGAAGAGGCTGAAGAGTACAGAGGCCAGAACGCAACCTTGCTTCACTCAATTGGAGATGTCGAAAGGTGCAGAAGTTTCGTCATTGACCAGAACTTTTCCTGTCATGCTATCATAGAAGAGGCGGATGATCTGGATGAATTTTATTGGGCGACCGAGCTTATGAAATATCAACCACAGAGCTGCCCGGTTGACCATGTCAAAGGCCTCTGTCAAGTCGATAAAGACTGCGTATGGGTCCATCTAGTGCTCAATGCATTTTTCCTGTATCTGTCTCACCATGAAGATCATATCAGCAGTGTTGCGATCAGGTCTGAAACCACACTGAGACTCCGGCAAGCTTCCTTCCGCGACCTTATTGATTAGGTGGTTGAGGATGACACGGGTCAGTATCTTTCCAGCGACGGACATTTAAATCTCATTAACACTTAAATAAATACCATAGCTGCAACCAAAATGGAGTTAGCTTCAAATGATTGAGCTGAATCCATTGCATTAACTCCTATAATCTAATCTTTAACTTCATAAAAAATATTCCTTGGCATCATTGAGTAGTAACGTATGATGTGGCTACATCAAATAAACATATATATATATATATATATATATATATATGGTATATAATAGTAAGATTAAACAAGAATTTACCAGTTTGAAGTTTGATCTTTATTTTATGAGGAGTTGCGATGAGGGATTTCGTGAAGACCCCGCCAGCCCGCATGCGCGACATTCTTCAAAGCAATGGTGTGGAATCACAGATAACAACAATGACTGAAGATAGTAAGATTAAAGAGACTCGAATATACCAGTTGACCTTATGATAGAGGGTTGGGAGCGGAGGGTGCGCATTTCGATTCAAATTTTTTTCAACGATTCAAAATAAGTAGAATTTCGATTCAAATTTTTCAAAGAGCAAATCTCTCCCCGAGCACAACAGCCAGGCATTATCTCATGACTGCCTCCCATTGGGATCGGGATAGCTTCCAGGCTGGGCATCATCATTACCATGGCTCAGCGGTAAGTTTTTGATGCTGGTCGAGATGGAACCTGCTCTTCCCCTCGTTGCAAGGCTGTACCCTGGAACCGAACGAAACTCCGGGCGAGTTGGACAGGTGTGTTTCTAGGTCACTGGGAGAATATGCAAACTCCATACGGACAGCACCAGTCGTCAGGATTGAACTCGGGTCTCTGGCGCTGTGAGGCAGCAACTCTACTGCTGCGCCGCCAATGTGACATTACAATTCTTTGAATGAAGTTAGCCGCTACACCAGGAGCGGGTGCAGTAGAACGAGAATGAACGGATTTGACAGCGGTGACATTGCAGCCGAGGTCTGGGGAAGACAGAGAGGGGAACAATGAGGACACGGAAGTTTAGTGGGGAATCTCATTGGTTATTGTGTGGAAAGGAAGTCCAGATGCTGGTTTAAAGATAGACAAAATGCTGGAGTAACTCAGAGAGACAGGATACATCATCATTCCTTCTCTCCGGAGATGCTACCTGTCCCTCTGAGTTACTCCAGCATTGTGTGTGTGTGAGAGTTACTCCAGCATTGTGTGTATGTGTGTGTGAGTTACCTTAGCATTGTGTGTGTGTGTGTGTGTGTGTGTGTGTGTGTGTGTGTGTGTGTGTGTGTGTGTGTGTGTGTGTGTGTGTGTGTGTGTGTGTGTGTGTGAGAGAGTTACTCCAACATTGTGTGTGAGTGTGTGTGTGAGTTACTCCAGCATTGTTCATGTGTGTGTGTGTGTGTGTGTGTGTGTGTGAGTTACTCCAGCATTGTGTGTGTGTGTGAGTTACTCCAGCATTGTGTGTGTGTGTGTGTGTGTGTGTGTGAGTTACCCCAGCATTGTGTGTGTGTGTGCGAGTTACTTCAGCATTGTGTGTGTGCGTGTGTGTGAGTCACTCCATCATTGTGTGTGTGTGTGTGTGTGTGTGAGAGTTACTCCATCATTTTGTGTGTGTGTGTGTGTGTGTGCGTGAGTTACCCAGCATTGTGTGTGTGTGTGTGTGTGTGTGTGTGTGTGTGTGTGTGTGTGTGTGTGTGTGTGTGTGTGTGTGTGTGTGTGTGTGTGTGTGTGTGTGTGTGTGTGTGTGTGTGTGAGTTACCCCAGCATTGTGTGTGTGTGAATCATGAATTGCCAAGACACAAGACACTGTAGATACAAATAATGTCATACACAAGAAAGGGCAGATGCTAGTTGAAAAAAGTGAACACATGGGGCTGGAGAAATTTGGAAATGTCATCCCATCACACATTCCTTCTCTCCAGAGATGCTGCCTGCCCACTGAGTTAAAAGAGTTCCCACGGTAGACTCACAAATCACTAGGGTAAACGCACGGGCCACCATGTAATAAGCAAGTTTAAAATGTTTCAATTTTTAACTTGAACTGTAAATTTGACTCGTGGAAAAAATCAAACATGTTTGATTTTTTTCACGAGTTACCAAGTTTCACGGGTACCTGCCGTTAGCGCCACGAGTCGCTAAGTTGCTCGCAAGAGTTCCGACGTTCCCGCTACGTTTAGTGTACGTGATTACCGCGAGTGACCACTCGGGGTCACTCGTGGGTCAACTCTCACCGTGAGACAGGGGTTTTAAGATTTCTACGTGACCTTCCTCTATCTCTTTTTGAGAGAGCGCAAACTTGCGATGAGGTACATGTTGCGGAGGGGGAAGTTTCCCATTAATAAACTCTATTTCATAACCATGAATACTTTGTAGAATAAAGGGATCTGAAGTTACCGCACCCCATGCACCCCAAAATGCCCACAACCGTCCTCCTACTTGTGAAGTTACAATTGCTACTTTTTTGAAAGAACCAGACCCCCTTACCTCCATGGTTATCGGCGGGGCCTGGTGTGTTGTGCTTTTGGCGGCCGTTGTGTTGCTGGGTAGGGCTGTTGCCATATCTTCCATGCGGGCTTTTGCTGGCCCTGCCCTAAAAAAGGCTTCTGCTGTTGGGGAGCGGGTGGTGGATAAGCTCTTGGTGCCCTATCCGGCTGACCCCGAGGCTTGGAGGTAGGGTAAGGTTGGGGTCTTCGGTATGCCTGTGTCCTGGTTGTTGGTGGAGGTTTCATTAGCCCCACGGTTTTGGCCTCCTCATCCACTTCTTTGACCTGCTTAGGCAGGTCCTCCCCAAACAGTTGTCTTGGTGGTGGTGTGGTGGAGTTACGACACAACCCAGCGAATTTTGGGTTGAGGGTGGGCCGGATGGAGCTTTTCCGAAAGCAGTTGATCTCAAACTGGGTATTGCACAACAGGGCGAGAGCATCCTGCTGTTCTTCAGTTACATTGGCCCCATCGAGGGTCCTGGCGAACGCCGTGATGCCCGACGTCAACAGTTTCAGGAGTTTTTGAATTTTGAGCTCCTGGGCCCTGATACTGGGACTGATGTTCCCCCAGATAGCTAGGTTGACGGTTGGAACGTTTAGGGTAACACAATTCTCTGGAGCCTTGTATTTTTCCATGGCCTCTGTGAGTTCCTGTTCTTGGAGCTGGTGTGTGGCCAGAAAATTGATACTTGCCGCCAGTTTTGGGTGCAGCGGTTTTCCTGAACGCACAGGCTTAGCAAACTTCAAAACTACGTCCAACAGATCTTCTTCTGGTTCTCCCGAAGCAGTGGGCCCTTCTACCACGGCCTCGTCATCAAAGTCGGCCATCTGCTGACTATTATTTTCTTGTGTCACGTCAAAATGTGTGTACATAGAATAATACAGCACAGTAGCAGGATCACAACCTGTTAACCCTGGCGCCAAGTTAAATTAATCTCCTCTGGTGCCATTTAATCTGTAATTTCTCAATTTCCTGCATATCAATGTGCCTACCAAAAAGCCTCTTAAATGTGATGATTGCATCTGACTCTAATACCACACCTGGCAGCACATTTCAGGCATAAAAAACTTATCCCTGTTCAGTTCAGTTTTATTTGTCATATGTATGTTAACACAGGATCAACGGTACAATTAAATGAGTTTCACAAGACAATGGGTCACCTCAGCAATGATATTACAAGGATAAAAATAAGATAAAATGAGATAATATAAAAGTAACATTGGTAGGTAAATAACAATAATAAATAAAATAATCAACATATATGATATTTTTATGAGCAGATGCCTGATGGCCTGATGGTAAAAACTGTTCTTAAGTCTGGCGGTAGATGCAGCCATGCTCCTGTATCGTCTGCCTCACAGCAACAAGAAGAACAGTCTGCGTGCTGGGTGGTCGTGGTCCTTGATGATGTTGTGTGCCTTCCGCAGGCACCGCCGGTGGAAAATGTCCTGAATGGCCGGGAGACAGTTGCCAGTGATGATCTGTGCCGCCTTCACCACTCTCTGTTGTGATTTGCGGCTGTGGGCAGAACAGTTCCCGTACCAGACTGTGAGGCAGCCCATCAGCAGGCTCTCGGTGGTGCATCTGTAGAAGTTTGTGAGGGTGCTGGCTGGCATTCACGCCAAACTTCCTCAGTCTTCCCAGGAAAAAGAGCCGCTGATGGGCTTTCTTTGTTATCATGTCTGTGTGCAGTGTCCAAGAGAGGTCCTCAGTGATGTGCACACCGAGGAACTTGAAGCTGCTGACCCTTTCAACCTCAGCATCACCGATGTGGATGGGGAGGTGTCCACTCCCCTGCTGTCTCCTGTAGTCCACTATCATCTCTTTAGTTTTGCTGACATTGAGAGAGAGGTTATTTTCCTGGCACCAGCTGTTTAGTGCCTTTATCTCCTCTCTATAGGCCGTCTTATTGGTGTCTGTGATGAGGCCCAGGATGGTTGTGTCGTCAGCAAACTTTAGGATGATGTTAGAGCTGTGCTTAGCAGTACAGTCATGCATGAACAGGGAGTACAGGAGAGGACTGAGCACACAGCTCTGTGGTGCGCCTGTTCGAGGATCAGTGAGGAAGAGGTGTGGCTGCCAATTCTCACCACCTGGGGCCTGCCCATCAGGAAGTCAAATATCCAGCCGCAGATGGAGTCCTCCAGTCCAAGATCAAGGAGCTTGGGGACGCGTTTTGAGGGAATGATAGTTGAATGCCGAGCTGTAGTCAATGAAGAGCATTCTCACATATGTATCCCACTCATCTCCTTTAAATTTTGTCCATCTCACCTTAAAGCAATGATCTGTAGTTTTTGACATTTCCACCCTGGAAAAAAGGTTCTGGCTTTTTTACCTCATCTATGCCTCGCATCATTTTATGCACTTCTATCAGGTCTCCCCTCAGCCTCCAACACTCCAGAAAAAACAATCCATTTTTGTCCAACCTCTCTTCATGGCTAATACCCATCTACCAACCAACTAACAATTCTACCAACCCTACCAACCATCCTAGCAACAACTAAAGAGCAGTGCTGAGCTACTACCTGCCTCATTGGAGAACCTCAGACTATCTTTGATCGGACTTTCCTGGACTTGCACTAAACGTTATTCACGTTATTCCCTTTATCGTGTATTTGTACAATGTGGTTGGCTCGATTGTAATCATGTATTGTTTTTCCACTGAATAGTTAGCACACTACAAAAGCTATTCACTGTCTATCAGTACATGTGACAATAAACTAAACTAATACAGGCAGCAATCTGATAAACCTCTTCAGCACCATTTCCAAATCCTCCATATTCTTCACATAATGTGGCGACCAGATCCATATGATTCTCCAAATGTGGTCTAACTTAAATCATTCCATATGCCTTCTTTACCATACTATCTATTTATGTTGCAACTTTCAAGGAGGTGCTGCCTCTGTACATCACTGTCTTGCTATTAACTAAATATTTTCCCTTTACATTCAACCACCAGAAGTGCAATACCTCCCAATTATTCAGATTAAAATCTGTCTGACATTTATCTGCACATTTCTGTAGCTGAAAAATATCCCACAGTGTACTTTGTCGCCAACAACTCTCACCAACTTCTACAGATGCGCCCTCAAAAGATTTTTATCAGGATACATCACAGAATGATTTGGGAACAGCTCCACCCAAGACCGCAGGAAATTACAGAGAATTGTGGACGCAGCCCAGACCATCATGCAAACCATCCTCCCTTTCATTGACTCCATCTGCACTTCACAAGGCCTCGGCAAGGCCACAAGCATAATCAAGTAACAGTCTCACCCTGGACACTGCCTCTTCTCCCTTCTCCCATCAGGCAAGATTTGCAGAAGTGTAGAACAGCATACCTCCAGATTCAGGGACAATTCCTTCCCTGCTGTATCAGACAACTGAGCCATCGTGTCCCCAATTAGAGAGTGGTCCTGACCTACTATCTAGCTCTTTGGAGACCGTCAGAATATCTTTAATCGGACTTCACTTGATTTTATCTTGCACTAAACATTATTCTCTTTATCCTGTATCTATACACTGTGGATGGTTTGATTGTAATCATTTTCCGCTGACTGGATAGCACGCAATAAGAAAGGTTTTCACTTTCCTACCTTATCTACCACCCCATTGTCCAACCGTACTCCCATGTTTTTAATCTATGTATAAAAAGCTTTGGGACTCTCTTTAATCTGACTCACCCATGACATTTCACGGCACTTTTTGGCCCTTCTAATTGCTTGCATGAGTTCTTTCCTGCTTGCTTTATATTGCTCAACTGCCTTGTCTGATTTCTTCTTTCTAAACCTGACAAAGGCTTCTTCTTAACCCATGAACGATTTTGCCTAATTCAAAATTCTCCAATCTCAAGAAATCTTATCCCAGAATTGAGCTGTCACTCCACCGCAGAAATGGTTCACCGTCAAAACGTGGCATTTGAAACCACTTTGGAAAAAACAGCTGTGTCTTCAGTAAAGCAAAGTAATTGTTGATTTGCTTGCCATTCAACTGTAATTACATGACATGTTATGGAACAGTCTGAAGAAGGGTCCTGACCCAAAACGTCATCTATTCATTGCCTCCAGATATGCTACCTGACCTGCTGAATTACTCTGGCACATTGTGTTTCACATGACATGTTAGCTGGGATTTTTCCATTTCTATTTCCTAAAAGCCAGTAAATGCAAACAAATTAATTATATTACATGTCACAAAACATGATAAACTGCTTCATAGCTGCTTGTGTCATCCTGAAGTCACGAAAAATGTTATTTCCTGATGAGACGTGCTTCACAGCTTCATAGGTCATGGTTCAATACTAACCTTGGTGACTATCTGTGTGGAGTTTGCACAAAGTTGCTGTGGCAATGGAGGACCCAGGTTTATCCCTAGGTTGTCGAATTTCCTTGCACCGCTGGTTGGTCGGTTAATTGGATACCATTGATGCCCTGAATATAAATAAATATTGGGCAGCATGGTGGTGCAGTGGTAGAGTTGCTACCTTACAGCCCCAGAGACCCGGGTTTGATCCTGACTACGGGTGCTGTCTGTAACCTACAGCTACTCCCCATGTGTTCTACCCGTGACCTGCGTGGGCTTTCTCCGTGAGCTCCAGTTTCCACCCACACTCCAAAGATGTAGAGGTTTGTAGGTTAATAGGCTTTGGTAAAATTGTAAATTGTCCCTAGTATGCGTAGGATAGTGTTGGTGTACGGGATGAACGCTGGTCGACATCGGCTCGGTGGGACAAAGGGCCTGTTTCTGCTCTGTATCTCTAAACTAGAACTAAACTTAACCAGGAGTATCTGGGGGAATTTATAGGGATGCAAGAGCACAAAAAAAATTGATTGGTGTAGATCAGTGAAAAGGTGTGCTTGATGGAGTGGGCCAAGGGGGCTGTTTCCATGCTGTTTGACTCCATGACTCCTAGTCCTTCCATTGATCTGACTGGGACATTTTAAGCCAACGTTCAGCAGATCTCCCTCACTGTTAAATGGTTTTATTTTTGAGCATAGACTTGCACAATTTCAGAGAGCATCGGATAGCTCTGAAAACACTGACAACTGCCAAACAAATTCATTGACCTTGACTATTTAGAAAACAGTAAGTGGAGCACCTGACTTGTCAAGATCAATTGTTGTTTCAAGGGAAGTGGGGCTGGGGAATGAGGTTAATTAAACCACCATGTGCCGACATAAATCGGTTTGCATTCCAAGGGCACAAATTCTATCTTCAGTATAAAATGGCAGAGAGATCCAATTCCATGGGGCGGGTTGTTTCAACAACACACAAGTGCAAATGGAAATTTACAAAAGTCAAACGCTGGAATGAATATTTCACGTCACTCAACAGACTCCAAACGACACTACTGAGCACGAGCCGTGTTTGTACATCTCACAATTACTCAATATCGACATTTTTTTGTTTTGAAAAAGATACTTTATTCATAAAGATATAAACAAGACATACAGTGCAATTAGTATGTCTTTTTCCATCAAATCAATGCATTATTTGATCAAGTGAATGCTTGTATTTCCTGCTTTGCAAATGCCTCTATGAAATGTCCCTCAATGTCCGGTAGTGACAGAAACCTCAGATTGTGCACCTTCTCCACAAACCCCTTGTGATAGCTGCATTGAGCTTCAGTGAGTTCCATTGCACATATTTAGTTTAGTTTAGTTTAGTTTAGTGATTTGGTGTAGAAGCAGCCCCTTTGGCCCACCGAATCTATGCTGACCAACAGCCACCCGTACAATAGTTTAGTTTAGTTTAGTTTTGTATTATTGGCATGTGTGTTGAGATACAGTGAAAAGCTTTTTTGTTGCATGCTATCCAGTCAGCAAAAAAAACTATACATGATTATAATCAAGCCGTTCAGAGTATAAAGATACAAGATAAAGGGAATAATGTTTAGTGCAAGATGAAGTCCAGTGAAGTCTGATTAAAGGTACAAAGAAGGAACTGCAGATGCTGGAAAATCAAGGGTACACAAAATGCTGGAGAAACTCAGCGGGTGCAGCAACATCTATGGAGCGAAGGAGATAGGCAACGTTTTGGGCCGAAACACTTCTTCAGACTGACATTGAGATGGTTCAGACTGAGATGAATTCAGACTGAAGAAGGGTTTTGGCCCGAAATGTTGCCTATCTCCTTCGCTCCATAGATGCTGCTGCACCCGCTGAGTTTCTCCAGCATTTTGTGTACCCTCTGATTAAAGATAGTCCGAGGGTCTCCAATGAGGTAGTTCAGGACAATAATTGGTGATAAGATGGTTCTGTTGCCTGATAACAGTTGAGAAGAAGCTGTTCCTGAATCTGAAGGTATGTGTTTTCATACTTCAGTACCACTTGACTGATGGGAAAAGGGAGAAGAGGACATAACCGAGATAACTAAGTTATCCCAGTTTTGCATCCTACCGACCAGATGCAATCTACAGAGCCAATTAACCAAGAAAGCTGCACATCTTTGGAATGTGAGAAGAAGAAACTGAGCATCTGGAGAAAAACCACGCCATCACAGGGAGAATGTACAAACTCCAGACAGATAGCACGTACAGTCAGGATCAAACCCAGGATTCAAGCACTGTAAGGCAGCAAATCTACCATTGCGCCACTGTGCCACCCTTTTGCATCTTGAAATGAGCCAGTTGGCAGCATTCACTGGAAGATATCTCCTTATATAGGGGGGTTGGAGGAGAGGAGGAGGAAGGTGATTAGAGGTTACCTAAAGTTGAAGAATTCAATGTTCATACTGTTGGGTCATAAGCTACCCAAGCAGAATATGTTTCAGCAAGTCTGAATTTCATCCAACAGTCTTTGAAAGTGGACATCATCTGAATCATCACCAGCAGAACCTATTCACTAATTTTTTTCAGAAAAATTAATAAACTCTGCATGTTCAACAATTGTCAGAATGTTAACAAGGCCCATAGAACAGTTGTCACAGGTATTTGAAAGGATATTCATATTAGACAAATATACTTGGATTTTTTTAAGGGTGACAACTGGTTGAATAGATGGGGAGAGAGGGATTTGGACTTTCAGAAAGCTTTTGAACAGATGGGACACAAAAAGATTTCATGTAAAAATTAAAGCAGATGGTATTAGGAGTAATGCACAGGCATGGATTGGCTATTGCTTAAACAGCACAAAACAATAATTAGGAATTAGCAGTTCATTTTTACTTTGGGTTGCTGCAACAAAATAGTGGTGAATATCTAATAGCTGTTGTAGCAAAGATTTGGATGAGCTGATTAACATATCCACATTTGCAGAAGGTACAAAATGGGTGACAGTGTGAGTTGTGGCAGGGATACAGAGGCACAGAGAGGATAGAGACATGCTACATGAATGGGAAATGTTGTGGCAGATTAAATATTGTATGGAGAATTGTGACATGATCCGCCCTCGTAGATAACAATAGAAAAGCGAACTATTATTTTAAATGGTGAAAGGTGTTGGTTCTGGGTATCCTTGTCTATAAGAAACTGAAATCTAACATGTGGGAACAGCAAACAACTAGAAATGCTAATAATGTGCAGTTCATTATTGAAAGAAGATTTCAGTACAGAAGTAATGGCATGTGATTGCAAGTATATAGTGCCCTGCTGTGCTCATTCCAGTAGGATTGTCTAGTCTCACAGCCCAAGGAAGGATATGCTTACAATACAGGGAGTTTCATAAGATTCACTAGATTGATTCCTGGGATGGCGGGATTGTCTATGATGAGAGATTCTGCATATTGCACTATTCTATTGAGAGAAGAATGAGATGTATTAGAATGTTTTTCCAGGTTAGGCATAGGGATGGGACAGCATAGTGGTACAGTGATAGAATTGCTTTCTATATGGAGTTTATACTTTCTCTTTCTGACTGTGTGGATTTTTTTCTGGGTGCTCTGGATTCCTCCCTCACCAAAGACGTACAGGCTTGTAGGTTGATTGGCTTTGGTAAAGATTGTAAATTGTCCCTGGTGTTCAGGATAGCGCTAGTGTACGGAGTGATCACTGGTCAGCGTGAACTTGGTGGGCTGAAGGGCCTGTGTCCACGCAATATCTATAAAGTCTAACGTCTAAAGGCTGATTTCTTCCTGGGGTTGTCCTCCCGAATCAAGGGTCAAAGTGGAGTTGATGAAAAGAATAGCCATGATTTTATTGAATGGTGAAAGAGCCACAAAGAGCTGACTGTCCTACGCCTGCTTTTATTTCTTTCTTTTTAAGCTTGGCTTGTTATTAGCTCTAGTTATAGACGTCAATGCCCTTTGACATGTAGTGGAGCCATGCAGCAAAGGAAACAAAATGAAAATATAAAAGTAGACTAAACACACTCAGTGGTGGGTAATTTGGCTCATGTGGACATTATTATGGACTGGACATTTCAGTGGGTAATATTCATTGCATGAGTGCTTTAGGGCCTTGTACAGCTTTCATTTTAAATGGGCAAATGTCTCCATTATATACAGTAGTGAGATGGATTTGATCTGAACACATTAGCCACAACACAAGAATAATACAGCCTATTCCATCAAATGTTGTCTTGAGCCCTTGAAGATGTGGGGTAGATATTAAACTTAAAAAAAAATCTTCAGCAACAGTATGTGTTTGCACTATTCAAGTCTTACAGTCATTCTCCTTTTATCTGATGACATAAAAGAGGCCATTCAGCCCATCAAGTCATCCCAGCTGTCAGATTAACCCCTTTTGTGTCATTCCCCAACACATTTTCTAGCAGCCTATTCCTTCTCACATGCCCTACACCACCTAATGGCAAGTTATGGTGGCTAATTAATCTGCCATGCAATATGTCACTGGCATTTGGGGAAAATCCAGAACACCCAGGGGAAATCCACACTCAAAACAAACTTGACACAGTTGGGATTAAACCCATATCCCAACAGCTGTAAGGAGGTCAAAGTTAGAACTCATGTTTATAACCATCAGAAATCAGTTATTTTATTTTTGAATTAATGGACATTAGAATAGATCCTCTGGTAGGCAGGGGTGCTTATTTTATGAGGTGGCTCACCGCATTCACCAAGTGCAGGCTGTTGGAGACATTCTTGATCTTCTCCTTCATGGGCAAAGACTTGGGGACATCAGATAATTACATTGTCATTCGAGGAGAGATTAAGTGGACTCGTCGCCAGTCACTCGAAACGTGTATGACTGTCCTCTCACGGAGGACGCCTGTGCATGACTTTGTTTAACGTGGGGAGGCTGGTGCACAGACAGCCACCAAACGGTCCTTGATCGATTTGGGTCAGAATCCAATGACATGGAATCCAAGACGACTAGAGACCCTTTTCTGCTGCAGCCTTCATCCGCCTTCCCAGCTGTTGTGACGCTCCACTAAAGTCAGCCATCATCCTCCGCCTGTTCCACCGTTGAGGTCTTGGTTGGATTGCTCTTTGTTAGAGACCTCCCCCTTGATCTTACCGACATGGGTGACTCTATCAGGAGCATAGCTCCAGATGGCATCGCTCTCAGTATCTCAGGATCACACAAGCTGCTCCACCATGACAAGGTGACAATCCACGTAAAAGTGGAATTTAGAAGAACAAAAGGTGAACTAACTGAAACTTAAGAATTTGTACAGATCTTGATGTGCTTGTTGTGTGGGTGCTGTTTCCCTTGGCTGTGGAGTCAGTATCTCAAAAGACTAGCTCAGCCCACTTCTGATCTATATTTTCATGGTTCCCAGCAAATTTTAATATCCAAGTTTTCACAATCTTTAAGTAAAACTAGCACAAAGATGATTTTTTGATAGACAAGTGTCATTTAACAGAAAGCGTGCTTGAGAGTGCCTTTGGAGAGTAGTTTCCATTAACATAATGAAACCTGTTTTGATTGTAGTTTTTGAAATATACATGAATAATTCATCCTACTCAAATTTTCACACAAAGTTTTGCAGAGATGCCTATTTCTGGAAAATGCAGTTATATACTTTGCATGTGGAAGATGTGTGATTTTAATGCATGCAATAATATTTGAGAATTAGTCTCTTATCTCCACAATTATTCAGGATGGAAAAAAATTGCAAATGCATAATGTTTCAAAAAATATTTACCTTCCACTATAGGCAACTGAGATTTTTAACAGCGCTAATATGCCCTATTTTTGATGAAGGATGCTAAATGGGCCACCTGGTTTTGTGTTGATCTGTTAAAAGGAGGATACAGGTGCTCTTTGGATATCATTTGGTGCTCATAGTGAAAACAGCCTTCACATGGTTTTGGACAAAAAACTGAATTTTAACGTAAATCAAATGCTATTTGTCAGAAGCCAAAGATTTGCACGATATAAAAAAGTCTGCATCAGAGAGAATCGGATATATGGAAAATTTCTTAATCTTGTCTCCCCATTAAAAATGAAAAACTGCTTGTCAGCTCTGTCTGTGCGGTGTCATTTTCCAGTTCCCACATCATAATCATAATCATACTTTAGCCAAGTATGTTTTGCAACATACGAGGAATTTGATTTGGCATACAATAATACCAATAAAGAGCAACAGAACGCACAAAATACATTTTAACACAAACATCCATCCACAGTGACTCCTCCACATTCTTCACTGTGATGGAAGGCGAAAAAAAGTTCAATCTCTCCCTTCTTTGTCCTACAGCGGTCGGGGGCCTCTAACCTTCCGTTGATGGGACGATCTTACTCCCGTAGCTGGCGGCGGACCTCCTCGTCGGGGCGATCAAGCTCCTGCATTGGGGGGGAATCTCAGCTGAGCGATCTGCCCAGGGTTGGGGCTCGTCGAACGTGGTGCGGCTTTTGAAGCTACCCGACTCGGTCTCAACCCGAGAATGCAAGCTCCTTGATGTTAAAGTCTGCAGGCCACGGTTGGAGCATCGATCCCAGGCAAGACATCGGCTGCGATGGTAAGTCCACGCCCCGTGGTGGGGCTCTAATTCAGTCCCTACTGCTCCACGATGTTAGGCTGCAGAGCGACATGGAGATGCGATCCGGGAAAACAATCGCATCTTCGGCAAGGTAAGAGATTGAAAAATATTTTCCTCTGACCAGAGAACATTAACACATACTTTTTAAACTCACTTAAAATAACAAAGAAAAAGACGAAAAAACAGAGACAGACTATAGACGAGGCTTGCCATCGAAGCGCCATCGAAAACAGTTATCTTTCAATGCTTAATAAAGGATTTATGGCTCAATACAGATTAAAACCTTTCATATGAACATAAAGTTCACCCTGTTAAAAAGAACAGAGAGATTAAATGAGAACTTACCAGTTTGAAGTTTGATCTTTATTTTATGAGAAGTTGTGATGAGGGATTACGTGGAAGAAGCTGCCAGCCCGCATGCGCGGTCAATCTTCAAAGTAACTGTATGAAGCACAGAATAGTTGCTGAACCTAAGCTATAGAGAGATTGAAAGGCTAGAACTACTGAATGATCTTTTATGTGAGAAGAGGGTTGGGAGTTGAGGGCACATAATCCCTCATCGCAACTTCTCATAAAATAAAGATGAAACTTCAAACTGGTCCGTTCTCATTTAATCTCTCTATTTTACTTCGAAGTCATGTGAGTGACTACATGAAGATTTCAAAGCTCTGTGGTTTCATACTGTGACATAATCTGTGTGTGAAAATGCTTAAAACAGATAAACCATTAATGGCAGGAAAAAAACATGAGGTATTAACATCACGATGCTAACGCATACATGGCCATTGCTCTAAACTGGCCTGGGGTCTCAATAGACTGTTGAGTTAGACAATAACGTATGCAAAAAAGTGCATACATTTCTATCTGCAACATCCAGACATATTCCACCAAATTTATAATTTGTTTAAGCTGAATTATGTAAACCTCATGCTGCATGATGAAAGTGAAACCCATTGTGTTGGCTGCTAGTGAGCCATCAGCAAATATCTTGAGAGTATTGAAAAGAAAGAATTATGTTCCATATCATAGGCACTAGCATTTGAGTGCACTCGTATGCCTAATGACATCCCTGGATCTCTGTCGTGATGGGTGTGCTGTCAACCTCAAATGCACTCACAATCCTGCTCATTTGCTTATGGGATTTATTTTATATAACAAGCTACCCTAATGTCAGTATGACATAGAGACTAGGCTCAGCATAGAGATCAGCTGCTGAAAGCATAATCATATTCAGATACTGGTCCCATTAGGAAAATGTTGATGAATATTTGCACAACAAGTACTGATATACATCGCACACTACAATGAGTGTAGGCTATTAGGGTGATGAAATAAAGGACACCCTGCGTAACGTGACAGAATAGTGGATGAAGAACTAATCATTTATGTCCCACTTATGGTATAGCAGACATGATAAAGCAGCACGGGAAACTGTCAATTGTGCTGTCCCATAAAGTTTCCCTAGGATCAAACTGGAAGCCACACAACCTTGTTACTTCCGTATAGAATTGACTCACACATGTTGTTCACAAGCTTCTTCCATACAATCATGCTGCACTAGCTGACTGAGAAGACAGCTGTCCCAGCCGTACATGTGAAGGAGTAAATAAGAGTAGCTTCAGCCGTCTGCCATGGCGTGACTGAATAGGCAAACTGGTACTGTTAAATTCCATGTTGCCTTAAATGTAATATTGTCAAAATATCTACCGACAATGCATAAGATTTATCATTTGCAATTTTGCTTAATACCCACAACTTGGTGACATAATGCCCTTAATCGGAGAAGGGCAGCATAGGCTTTCACCACTAGCTTTGTTATAAACAGCGGAAACTGTGCCTATGCGTATAGATATGACAGAGTATGCAACTACATAAGATAGATTCTCTGAGTTAGTTAAATTACAAATATCCAATCATCCATCTCAAACTGGGTAAGTGAACCCACAATTTGATTAGCCTAATGGTATCCTGATTCAGCCTGCACCATATTTCTGTAATCTTGAGAAATATACCCCTCTAGTCATTGGTCAGACCACACATCCTCGGATGAGTTGTCACTGAATGTATTTGGAACTGCTGTTCCTCCGTAGATCCTACGGACGGAATATTTGTGAGGCTTCACTACCTGCGGAAGATGCATATCTAGCTATTCATACATATTGCTGATAATATAATCAGCAGCTAATTACTAGAGCTGAACCACAGTTCCCCTTAAATGTGATAAAACTAGTTCCCTGTGAACTCTTGACTAAGAGCCACGATGGATATGTAGCGTTTCCCTTCAGAGTGGAGATAGTATCATGCAAAGCTGAATCAAGAATGACCTCGCAGACCTTTGACTGAGACTACATGTCTAAATCTCCAGGGTGCATAACACAATTTGTTGGACACACCACTCAATCAGGAATAATGGTATTGAGAACCTATGGATATTATAAATACATTTATTGATTGACAACATGGACCTGCAGGTCAGAAAAGTTAATATATTGCAGACACGCTTTCTGCTGGTAAACTATCTGTCCCAGAGAAAATGGCAATGAAGATTGTAATGAACCAGTGACACTGGTAAATGAGGAAAATAAACCATATGTTGAGAAAAAACTTCTATTGCCCAGTCTGATACTTCTCATGGATGATGAAGCACTGCTTCTCTGGTCACTATGACTTGTATAGTCAGCCCAGTTTCATGATGGTCTATCCTGATACAGGATAACCAAAACTGTTCCTACTTGTAACTTACAGAGGTTACTGTGTAAGGCACCTTGCCAAATGCCTCTACATCAACCTGATGTTATCCCAGAGACAATGAAAAAAACAACTAAACAGCCCATGCTGGTAGTAAACCTTAAGCTGGGCCGACAGACTGCTCCATTTCGGATTTTACGGAGGTAAATAATGAGACCTACTTACCAGCGTCTCTAACTCCAGGTCACTTATCTTTGTTGGTGCTTCAGCGAAGTTTTCATTCGCAGACTCTGTTCATCATGTTTGTCATTTCGATTAGATAGCTGATGCTGCTGGACAACTTTTCTTGTAGTGGCTAGTCCGTCCCTGATGGAAAGCAGCTATTTTAGATGCAAAAGCACACCGCTTTTCCTCATGCGATTGTCATACATCATGCATTAGAGCATGGGATCCGGCACATAGTCATATTCGGGTTCATGTTTGGAGTTAGTCTGTACTGACCTTTGACACTCTCTTAGAGTGGGGAGTAAATTTGCACCTTGAACAAGTGTTACCATCCGTATGCTCAAACTGTCTGTGCATTGCTTCTATACCAAACATCTTTTGTGACACCATCTCCATAGTATTTTGGGTGGGGAGGAAAAATGCGAACCTTGAACCAAGGCAGCTGCAGGCATATTATTTGAACTGCCTGTGTATGCTTCCGTTAATAAGGGGACATAATATATATGGCTCCATCTTATCCTTCATTACATCCAAATGGGAGGACCTATGCAAACCTGAACCAGGAGTTTGCCTCAGGCATGTGTGCATATACTTTAGCACCATCTTCACCACACCGCTCATTTGAGTGGGAAAGAGTTGCCTCAGGCATGTGTGCATATACTTTAGCACCATCTTCACCACACGCTCATTTGAGTGGGAAGAAATTTGCAACCTGAACCAGGAAGCTGCTTGCCTGACTTGACTTAAGTGACGGAGCATTCTTTGTGTTATAATTTGGATTCATCAGATGTTGTAATTCAGACAAACACCAATCTTGTTTGACATAGATGTCCCAAGATTGGCACTTTGCCCTGAGTTGGGGTTGTCAGGTTGCTCCCTTCAGCAGCCACCAGGACGGGCTGTGCAGATCGATGCTATATTGGTTATCCTCATTTACAAAACAGGCCAGGCTGCCATGTGCTAGTGACTCCGAGTCCTGCTCCCTTCCGGTGCAAATGCAGTATACAGGAAAGGGACTGGAGCGCCTCTGGCCCCCATACGCCAGACAGAGTGGGAGAAATGCTGGGAAACCTACCAGGTGTTTGTCATAGGCAATGACGTTTACATGAATGAAAAAAACCCATCTCAATTAAATCAGAGATTTGATCACGATATGCATAAAGTTGGCGGTCTTTGGGAAAGAATCTTCCACAGATCCCCTATAATGAGCAGAATTACCATGACACCACCATATGTAGCCCCCAAGGTGACTGATAGGCACAGCTCAACAAGGCTTCCCAAGCCAGGGGCTCTGGGACTGCCATGGCCGGTCTAATTCCAATCTACAACCTTTTTATTGGTGTAAAGTGATAATTAAATGTTCCTTGTAATTCTCTCTCTTTAAAACATAAAATAAATTGGCATGATAATACATATTTATGATATTGCCAAGAATATAACTCGGACGTGATATTATAAGTCAGAGGATACCAGCATAATGGTGCAGCTGGTAGACCTGGGCATACAGCACCAGACCTGACTTCGATCTTGACCACAGATATATCTGTGTGGATTGTTTGCAGCTCATAGGATGTATTGGCTAATATAGTCACAAAGGTGACCCTGTGGCAACTATTATAAATGCCAACTCTATTATAGCCATACATTAAAAAAATATGCTATATGTGCTATAACATAGCTGTAGCAGCAACCTGGTTAAATTTGATTGGTGCTACAGCAGGCTGAACTTACCAAGCGGTCTTTAAAAATCTCACCTGTAGTAAACACCCGCAATTTATGAATGTAAGTTCGCTTGAATTTGTAACTCTGGCTGCCTGCTCCCGAGAGGAGCTTGTGATGTGGCAGCCCCTATTATTAGGGCCGTCTGCTGAAAACTGTAAAGTCTATAGCCATAAATCAGTTTTAAACGAGCCTGTCAGCTCTGAACCGGGTCGTCCCTTGCCGAGCAGACTAGCGGCAACCAGCCGCATGAAAACCCTCTAACTAGAGCCGCTTGCTTACGTCGGCGACTGAAGCGGCTAAAAAATATATACTACCTAGCTCAGTGGAGCGGCTACTTTTTTTGGGCCCGCTATAGAAACAGCACAAAAAAATCTGACTTACCTGCAGAGCAGCGCGGGAGCTGCCTTTGACTAGCGCCATGCGATAGACGCAATTGACGCACATGCGGTCTGGCGGGCTTCTTCACGTAGTCACTCACATGACTTCAAAGTAAAATACAATGTACTATGAAATTCACAACTCACACTCCCAAAGGACAAAACTGGTTTATTAAGTTAATTGGCATTGGTAAAAATTGTAAATTGTCCCTAGTGTGGAGAATAGTGCTAGTGTTTGGGGTGATTCATTTGTTGAAGGGTACTCGGTGGGCCAAAGGTACTGTTTTGCACTGCATTTCTAAAGTCTAAAGTCAATCCGGGGAATAAAAAAGTGAACCTTAAAATAAACACCTCAGGCCAATGTAGCAAGGTTGACAAGTGGATCAGACATTTAACAATGGAAGGTATGACTGGTAGATTACTAAATCGTGCTTATAAGGGTTTTATTGTGAAATGTCACCGATCCAGATACTGCAGTGATGTTGCCTGACCACTCAGTTACTCCAGCACTTTGTGTCTTTTTTTTTTCAAAGAAAGCAGATGTAGAGCCGTTGTAGGCCAATTAGGGTTTTAAAAGATGTCCCTATGGGTCCCATTCAAACTTGCCTCTGTTTCAGTTGAGTTTCATCAGCCCCAAGAATGCTGGGGACATTTTGTTCAAAACGCCTTTGAAAAATGATGAAAAGCACCTCAATAGCCTGTGATAATGACCATGCAAGATAATTATCAATCCATTCCTTGTGAGCTGCCTACATGGTTCAGCCAAATGAGCCTGGCTGAACCTGGAAATGGGTAGGTTTCACTTACCAATCAATCCACTGCTTTCACCTTCAGTGAGGAGAAAAGCATTAAAATCATCCTAGGTAGACAATAATGGCTGGAGAAACTCAGCAGGTGAGGCAGCATCTATGGAGCGAAGGAAATAGGCAACGTTTTGGATCGAGACCCTTTCGTCAGACTGATGTGAGGGTGGGGGGGGGGCGGGAAGAAGAAAGGAAGAGGCGGAGACGTAAGGCTGAGGGAGAGCTGAGAAGGGGAGGAGAAAGCAAGGGTCATACCTGAAATTAGAGAAGTCAGTGTTCATACTGCTGGGGTGTAAACTGCCCAAGCGAAATATGAGGTGCTGCTCCTCCAATTTCGGTTGGGACTCACTCTGGCCATGGAGGAGGCCCAGGACAGAAAGGTCGGATTCGTAATGGGAGGGGGAGTTGAAGTGCTGAGCCACCGGGGAGATCAGGTTGGTTATTGCGAACCGGTAGAGGTGTTGGGCGAGTGATCGCCAATGCCTACGTTTGGTCTCATGATTGATGTAGAGCAGCTGACACCTAGTGCAGCGGATGCAATTAGATGATTTTTGAGGAGGTGCAGGTGAACCTTTGCCACATGGAAAGACTGCTTCGGTCCTTGAATGGAGCCAAGGAGGGAGGTAAGTGACAAGTGTAGCATTTTCTGTGGTTGCAAGGGAAAGTGCCAGGAGAGGGGTTGGTTTATTTGGGTGGGAAGGGAGGAATTCACCAGGGAGTTACAGAGGGAGCGGTCTCTGTGGAAAGCAGACAGGGGAGGAGATGAGAAGCTGTGGCCAGTGGTGGGATCCGATTCCAGTGGTGGCGAAAATGTCGGAGGATCATTTGTTGTATGTGACGGCTGGTAGGATGGAAGATGAGGACAAGGAGGACTCTGCCCTTGTTACGAGTGGGGGGCGTGGTTGCGGGGATGGAGAGTGAGAGCTGAGTCACGGGGTATAGAAGAGGACCCTGGTGAGAGCCTCATCTGTAGTAGAGAGGGAGAACCCGTCGTTCCCTGAGACTGAGGACACTCCCGATGCCCTGGTGTGGAAACACCTCATCCTGGGTGCAGATGCACGGCTCATAGACGGAGGAGTTGGGAGTAGGGGATGGAGTCCTTACAGGAAGCAGGGGTGGGGAAGAAAATGTAATCCAGATAGCCATGGGTGTCAGTTTGTTGATAGTGGGTGTCGGTTCAGTAGTCTATCACCTGCGATGGAGATAGTGAGGTCTAGAAATGGTAGGGAAATATCGGATATGGTTGTGGTGTTATTTGAGTACTTGATGGAAGTTAGTGGTGAAATGGATGAAGTGGGTGAGTTGTGTGTGGGCGCAGGAGGTAGCACCCAATGCAGTCGTTGATGTAGCGGAGGTAGGAATTTGGGAATAGGGCCCTGGTGACGTACACTCGAACAAAGATTGTTCGACGTTCCCTACAAAGAGGCAGGCATAGCTTGGGCCCATGCACGTGCACATGTAGCTACAAGACTTGTATTTGGAGGAAATGGAAGGAGTCAAACAAAGTCAGTCAAAAGTTGTTAAGGGTAAGGACCGCTCCGCTAGGTGGAGGAGAGTATCAGTAGACGGGGATTGGTTGGTTCTGTTGGTCGAGGATGAAACGGAGTGCTTTAAGACCTTCCTGGTGAGGGAAGGAGGTGTAGAGTGACTGGACATCCATGGTAAAGATGGGGGAATGGGGGCCTTAGCAAAATGGTTCGTGATGCGAGAAGGCGAAGAGCATGTGAGGTGTCTTGAACATAGGTAGGGAGGATTTAACCAGGGGGGGATAGGATGGAGTCCGAGGTGTGGAAATACGTTCGGTGGTACATGAACAGGCAGAAACAATGGGTTTGCCAGGGCACAGTCAGGTTTGTGGATTTTGGGGAGAAGCTAGAAAATTGGGCCATGCGGGGTGGGGAACGATGAGGTTGGAGGCTTGGGAGGGCAGGTAAGCCATAAATTATGAAGTCAGTGATAGTGCTAGAGATAATGGCCTGGTGCTTGTTCTGTAGGGTTGAGTCAAGGTCCAAGGATAAGTAGGAGGAGGTGTCTGAGAGCTGGCGCTGGCCTCAGCCTTGTCGAGATCAGCATGCCAGACTACCACAAAACCACACTTGTCGGCAGGCTGTTCACCCAGTCTGGGTTGTTGCAGAGTGAGTGGAGGGCTGTACGTTCAGGAGGGGGGGGGGGGGGGGAGAGGTTGGAGTGAGAAAGGGGAGTGGAAAATGTTGAGGCGGTTGAGCTGTCCCGTCGCAGTTGAAAAATAAGGTCTAAAGCCGTTAGATGGCCATGATGTGGAGTCAAGAAGAGGGGGTCCTTTGGAGACAGGAGAAGGGGTCATCACTGGGAGGCGTGGACTCCATCCAATTGAAAACGCTTCGAAAAATATCCTGATATGTTTAACTATTCCAAGGTCATTCAAAGGGGAAAAGCCATGTTTTTATATAAAATGGTTTGGAACTATGGCATTCTCTGCACAAAATCCATGGTTGCAAGAGCAATTTAACTTCTGCAGCTGAAATCAATAGATTATTTTGTCAGGATTTAACTGGTCAAGCAGTCTAGCAGTTCTAAACAGTCCACTCCTGTCTCTCAAGGGGGGCGGCACGGTGGGGCTGCAGTTAGATTTGCTGCCTTACAGCGCCAGAGACCGGGGTTCGATCCTGACTACGGGTACCATCTAGTAAGGAGTTTGTACGTTATCACCGTAACCGCCATGGGTTTTCCCCAGGTACTCTGTTTTCCTCCCACACTTCAAGGAGCGTACAAGTTTGTAGGTTAATTTGCCGTTTGAAGAGTCTGCCTCTGTGGTGATACACTGTTCTATTTTCATGTATTGTCAATAACCTTATCTTGGACAGTGCAGCACCCTGAGCCATTGCTCCTCATTAAAGTGCAAATAGGAGAACAACCATGAAAATCACCTTTGTGAATAGGACCTCCTATTGGTGATGCTTTGTATCAGAGCCCCTCCCTGTTCCAATAGGTTTTGAGGCTCGTGGGACTTCTACAATCTCCCCACTCATGGTCCATCCCATGTCTGTAACCATCTAGCGCTAAAGCTTCAAAGAAAATGTTATCGAATTTCAGCAGAGCATCTAACAACTACAAAACTCCAGTCTTTCTGTACACGCAGGTCATCATAGAACATTATAAAAAATAGATTTTTAACCACAAAGGAATGCAGAACGCCCGCACGGAGAGTGGTGGACCCAGCCCAATCCAATCCCTGTGTAGGGAAAGGACTGCAGACACTGGTTTTATCTGAAGATAGATCCAAAAAGCCGGAGTAATCAGTGGGACAGCAAGCACATCTGGATGAGAAGAATGGGTGATGTTTTGGGTAGGACCTTCTTCAGGCTCAACTCCCCACATTGAAAGAATCTACATGAAGTACTTCCTAAAGAGTGCAACGTCTATCAGCAAAAGATCCCCACCATCTTGGCTAGTTCCTTCACACATTACATTGGGACAGGAGGAGGAGAGGGTGAAGTCCCACACCATCAGTTCAGGAACAGCCCCATTTTCCTACAATTTTCCTACAATGTAATCATGTATTGTTCTTTCCGCTCTGACTGGATAGCAAAGCAACAAGCTTTTCACTGTCGCTTGGTGCATGTGACTAATAAACTACTGTTAACTGTAAAACTGTAAACAATTATCAGGTTCTTGATCCAACCTGACCTTCATTCTATCTCAGCAACAAAACAAGACAGCTCTTGCTATTTTGTCGACTTTATACATATCTTACATTATATCGTATAATAATGTGTGTGTGTAGTGGTACTGAGCCTATGTGTCTGTGATGCTGCTTGCAAGCCAGAGTTGAATTGCACCTGACAATCAACGTGACTTGACTTGAACTGGTGGGGAATGGGGTGGGAATGATTTGCTAAAAAAGTAGCTTCCATCCTGTGTAGATGATATGTGTGTACACCTTTAATTGATAGCAACGATGTCCCTTGCTAAACACTCCCCCACCAGTTAGTTAATTGTAACCCCACACGACCTAGTCCCTCTCTAGTGATCGATGACAGGACAGTTACAACCAGGGCTATATATAATGTATGCTTAATAAAGTATTGAAGATTTAAGGTGTCTGCTGTACCTTCTCTTACATGGCGTCAGGAGTGCTTCTTTTCTGCGTCTCCGGTCGATAGCGTTTTATTTGCTAGTCCCAGTACCCCCTCCCTGTGCCCGTGAAGGCTTCTGCCTGTCGTAAACCCTGAATCCTAGTCTTTGAGCAGACATCACTCATCGCTGGAGTGTGTTCCGAAGGACTTGAGCTTATTTTCGCGATCACTCCTTCATGGACCATGGAACAACTGTTTGCTGGACCTTCCGATGTGCCATCATTGTCGCACGTCATCTGGTTTATGGGAAGAATGTCGTGAGCACGAATCACCACTTTAGCGCCTGGTGCTTGATGCGGGCCCGTGAGGTCAACATTGGAAGCTAAACCCCGAAGAAGTGCCGATTCCGGGGTCCCTGAGGTCACCTACGTGGGGCATGTTTTCACGGCATTGGGGCTGAAGCCCGACCCTGCAGAAGACTGGCCGGCAATATCCGAGTTGCCGCACATGCTGACGTACCTGGCCTGTCTGCGCTTCTTGGGCATGGTCAACTACCTGGGAAGAGCACCTTGCTGACGTGCCCGACCTGAAGCGAACTGGAGTAGTAGCCCCTCTGCGGGATCTGGTGAAAAAAAGGGGACACTGCCTGGGCCTGGTTCCCAACACCAGCGAGCATTGACACCCTCAAATCCGAAGCTGGTCAGCATGCAACGCGAAGTTCTACGACCTCCAGCGCCCCATCGTCTCACGTGTGATGATCTAAGTTTGCCAACGGGGACGCCTGGCCTGCAGATCACAAGACGGGGTGCAACTGCCTGTAATCCTACGGTCCCGCACAATGAGGTCCCGCATGAACAGAACTATGCCAGAAGATTGAGAAAGAACTGCTGGCAGTTTGTCTTTGCCTGCTCCCAAATTCCAAAGGATATATCCTGGGCAAAACTGCTTGACTGTCGAGACGGACCACCAGCCTCTGGTGACCATCCATCAACAAGCCGAATACACATGGCCTACCTCCCGGGCTCCAGCGCATGTTGCTCCAGTACAACCTTCACTTTCACAAGTGGTTTATCGCAAGGGCAAGGACATGTTTGTTGCTGACACCGCTGTCTCGGGGCTATTCATTCCACAACCCAGCATCCGTACGAGACGTCCGATTCTGATTAGTCCTTAAACATTAACTTCGGTGCCCTTCCGGTCAGTTGAACGTCCCTGGCCAAGCACACGGACTGCAGACGCTTCGCTTCAGCAGATGCCGCGATCATCAAGAAGGGATGGCCAGACGCCGTTCTTCCCTGCCGGCCGCCAGCGGTGCATATTCTTGGTTCGTGACGAGTGGTGGCTGCGTGATGGTGTGATTTGTGAAAGGGCACAAGTGTTGGTGGTGCCCAGCAGCACTACGAGACATTACTTCGAAACGATCATCGTGGCAATCCAGGGGCCCAAGGGAACCTTTCCCATGCTCAGAGCCAGTTCTTCTGGCGACCGGACATGCCTCGCTACTTCGGGGATAGGGTGGCTGTGCGTGTCTACCTGAATCTGCCTTGTCTCCACAGGGAAAGATTCCTTTGTGCTTGTCGACTCTTACTCCAGCTGGTTCGAAGTTGGACCAGCACACTCCCTCTCTTCCTCTGGGTCATCGAGAGTTGACCGGCCACTTTGCCACCATTCGGATCTCCCGGTCTGCCCTGCAGTTCGGACAAACAGCAGCCAGTTTCACCAGTGCGAGTTCCGCGCTTTTGCTGAAAGATGGATACTTTAGTCATTATACCAGCACCCCGGGATACCCGCAGAGCAACGGACTGGCCGAACGGCGGTTCCGCAGTGCCAAAGGATTGTTGGAACGTTGTCCGCATATACCGCTCCGACATCTACCTGGCCTGCTGAAACCTCCGCTACATCTCCTCGCACCCATTCGCTGGGCTCCGGCTCAGACCATTCATTGTCCCGGGGGGGGAGTCACGAGGCCCACGGTCCCAGAGCTCAGCAGTCCCTGTCCCCTCCGTCTTCTCTCATCTCGCGCATACGCGCGCGCGCACGGAAAATGCCCATTGCCCCACCAAAAAAACAACAGTTTCCAGAAGCTTTTCCCCACGACAGGTCTGCAGTGTCTCGCTCTCTTGTTCTCCCGGCCAGGTCGTTCGTTGTGGTCTCTTCTGGCTGTTCCAAGCTGGCGTGGTCGTAGGTTCTGCCAGTTCCCCTGTTCAAATACCTTGTCAAACCACAACGGAAGTGCTTGTTGTACGTGGTCCCGCCAGCTATCGGCTAGTGTAACGAGCCTCTCCCTCCCCGTCCGGCTCCGTATTGCCACCCCCGCTGCCACTGTCGAGGTCCCTGTGTTTTGCCCGCTTCCTCTGGGGCAACCTCCCCTCGTTTACTCCTCCTGAACGCCTCCCCGGCTGCAGTCCCTTTCTCCGCCCTTCTTTCGCGTCCCCCCCGATGGCCTCTGTCGCAAGGGGTTCTCTGTCTGTAGCCCCCACCATGCCCAGCATCCCGCTTGTTCACGTCGGGGACAGGAGGTGATGGCGAGTTTGCGGACCCGGTCTGGTCGCCTGGTCAGGCCGCCGGTCTCGTTACGAGATTACGTGTGATCTGTATTTCCTGTGCTTTTACTGTTTTTGCATTTCTCCTAGCGCTATTGAGACGTGGTCACCCCTGTCACTCATGTTCTGTTTGGTAGAGGAAGGATGTAGACTGATATAGTGTGTACACCTTTAATTGATTGCAACGATGTCCATGACCTAAACCCACTCCCCCACCAGGGGTATATTGTAAACCAGACGCCCTAGCTCATCCTTTAGTGAACGTGACAGACCACGTACACCCAGGGTATATATACATGTTTGCTTAATAAAGTAGTCGAAGAATTTAAAGGTGTTGTGTACTTCTCTTCAACCTGATTATACTTCAAATTGATACTCGTTGTTGATGAATGGAGGCCAAAATTGGCAGAGCTGGTGTCAAAGAGGAATTGCATGAATATTCATGTTTACCAACTAACTCCCTTCTGCTAACTTCTGGTCTGCCCACAGATGCACTCCTATTGCACAGTCAAACTTGTAGTATTGTTAAGTCATGCATTAATTGCATGCTCTGGGCTTCTCTATTGCATTTCAGCAACATGTGTTCACACAGATGCTGAAGAGAACCACAAATGAAGATTCCAGTCAGTGGTTTTATTTTCCTGAATTACTTTTCAGTACCAGAACAAATATTATGTAAGCAAAATAACTGTTAAGTCCAGAGAACTAAAAAAAAAGAAATGTATTCTGTCAGGCAGGGCATGTGCCATTTGCTGTTGTTGTTACTTGGGGTTTCTGCTTATTCTTTTGTGATACACAATTAATTCATGCATGCATCATGTTACAGTATCTTTGAGGATTTTAAAACTCACATTCTAAGTTAAATGAATAGATTTGAAAAGTCTGCATACATTTTCTTAGCCCAGATTCATTTTTCGTTTGAATGCTCTCTCTTTGGTCTGTCAGATCCTGCGTGTGCCCGAATTATATTCGGACCAGGAGTAGGAAACCTGGGAGGTAGGATCTGTTCAGTTCCTACGTTTATTTAATTCATACAATCTAAAGCCAAGTTATCCTGACAGCAGTGGATATCCGCAACATTTAAAAATAGATGCTAAAATGGGCTGAGGCTAGTTCTGTGGATGACATTGCACAAAAATATAGCACAGGAAAAGATTGGAAATGTTCACGGGACGGCAGCATTGTGAAAGTAGAAACCATCCTTGATCAGAGAAACACAGGGTTGCTTTTAAAATGCGAGGGTCGGGCGGTGGGGGGGGGGGGGGGCTGGAATAATATCTCTATATG
>CM069132.1:132398498-132410998 GCA_035221665.1 Okamejei kenojei
AACTTGACCAATTCTCTCGTGTGCTCATTTAGACGATATATGTTTGCCCCCCCCCCCCCCCCCCCCCCCCCCCCCCCCCCCCCCCCCCCCCCCCCCCCCGATCCCTTGTGTTGAATATGGAACGTGGTGGTAAAAAAAGTGATTTGATAAGACATGAAGATGAGTTCCATCCCGGATTTGGGGGAGGGGGGAGGGGGATAAGTGGGAAAAGGGAGCAATTGGGATAAAGGGCAGCAAGGGATGGGTGAGAATGAAGTAGGTCATGTATAAATCTTACCTTGCGATTGGCTTGTATGAAACGGGACTCATAAGTTCCCGTGTCAACCTGAATCTTGGGTAAATGATTCAGCACATCAGTCATCTATACTGGAACCAACAGCTTAGATCTAAAGGTCTTTGAGAGCCAAAAACCCAGCAGCCCTTGCTCACCGCCACGGAAACCAGGAAAGGGAGCCACTGAGCCAGCCCCTGCTCGCTCCAAAGGACCAGGAACGGGTAGAGGAAGCGACACATGTGGCAGAGCTGGACAAGGGAGATTAGGAAGAATTGGGGGAAGCCTTAAGGCTGTCATTAACGTGTCCTTGGCACACAAATTACGCTATCTCTTGGTGCGTTGAGGCGCATGGGCTTCGTATGGACGCGGGGCCGGTTCCCACTGAGAAAGTCGGAGGGGTATGTAGTATGCGGACATCGCGGGGGACTCCAAAATTTTTGTAGCGAAAACTAAATCTTAGCGCGCCAAGGCCTGTCGTTGAACTGATGGGCCAAAGTGCGACAGGCCCAAGACCCTGGCACGACGCAACGTCTCACCTCCAAAGCAGCAAAAAACAGGCAGACGATTGCCGAGTCAGAAGGGGCTAAGGCCGTTACGGTCCAGATCCGCCCCCTTCTACTCCCAAAGCGGGGCCAAAAAATTGAAGATGGTTACAAAATGCTGAGGTAAAGCAGTGGGACCAGCCGCATCTATGGAGTTAAGCAATGAGTGACGTTTCGGGTCGAGACCCTTTTTTTCAGACTGAAGAAGAGTCTCGACTCGAACGTCACCCATTCCTTATCGCCAGAGAGCTGCAACAGTCCCGCTGAAATAATCAGACTTTGTGGACATCTTCAAATGACGTTAACGCATTCCAGACGGCATCGTGTGTATGCAATGAAATCCCGCGCGACCTTCGCGGGTCGTCGCGGGTCAACGCGACCACGAGGGTCCGTATTTGCGTGCCGAGGACATGTAAGTGGGAAGGCCTTTACCTTCCAAACCTTCTAAGGTCAGCTCCACGGCGACGGGTACAATTGGCCTCCATGGTCAGCTGCAGTTGGAGGCTGTGAAAAAGGCACCAATACCTGGGCGACTCTGGCTTAACAGTTTAGCTTTTTGTCACGTGTACAGTGTGAAATTCTTTTGTTGGCGTGATAACCAGTCAAAGGGCCCAAAAGAAATGACACCACATGGATTACAATCGAGTAGAGTAACATAGCTATTGTTTACATGAGGGAATAACTTTTGGTACTCAGTGCGGCTGTTTCTACACATTGTGTGCCATCCAGGGAAAATGTTGTCGTATGTATGGCGTAATTTTACTGGGGTTCTGTATGCAAAAAAAAAAAAAATCTCATTGTTCTTTATGCATGTGGTAAAAAAGTAACTAATTGAACCATTGAACAGTCCCCCTCATAAGAGCCTTGTGTTTTATTTTGCATGCAGTTAAAACAGTAATACCTTGGAGGATTCTGAACCTCACAACTCTATGGATCATGCGGACACACTTTTCAAACTCTTTTCAATTACACAGGCACGACTGTGAGGCTATTGTGGATGTACTACCATGAATATGCGAGAAATATTTTTTCATCAGGTGTTGCAAGGAGTTGTCTGATTATTTCCTCATCAAGGTTACCAGATAATGAATCTTCTCTGTAAACATGCAACTTGTGTGAATTGTATTAAACGGATTTCATTTTTTCTTTTCTGAGCAAATATTTCTATGAAAGCAGCCTTGAACAGACTGTTGGAATACTTGAGAAAGTTTAATGGAAAGAAGTCAAAGGATTTCCTTCTTGTGGAGATGATGGATTGCAAGCGCTGTTTTATTACATGGCGGAACTTCGTCGGCATGCAGATCTAAGTTTTCTGATTTGTTTATTATTGTACTGTTAATTCCCGTCTGACTTACCCCATTTGCTGGTTTAGTCAGCACTAAGTCTTCTTCTTCGTTTGTGTGGCGTACACAGCCTAAGTTGTCGGACAATTTGTTCTATTTTCATCTTCCGTTTGTGCATGTCGAGATGTTTGCATAGTCGAAACAGGGCGGACCACGTGAAGGTTGGCAATCTCCCACCCCAGCAGTAAGTCAAAACTCTGGTTTACATATAAACCTACTTTATTGAGAACAACTGCAGGGTCGGTTTCCAATGCACTCACCGCAGACAACCTTAGCTCGTGCATACAGAACAGAAGCCACAATCAACTGACACACCCCAAAGAATTACCTCCCTCTTACCCTTCCAAACCAAAGGGTGTGGACATTAATTGGGGGAGGCAACCCCTATAAACCAATCACACAGATCAATCTCTTATACAGTTATTGACATTTCCCTAACCCATTTACAAAGTACCCCATTTACAAGGTTTCTACTGAAACATCTGTAAGAGAAGTCAGTTTAACCAAGTATTGAAACATTTTCCCAGGTTGGATAAACAATTCAAAACAGGCTTCACGATCCAGCCAATCATACAAGCAGCAGCACAGAAACTTGCAAATTATTAAACTATACCTTTACACACCTTTCGATAACCAAATCCCATATGATTTGCAGGGACTTCTTATTCTCTTTCTTCATTGCATCAATCATTTTATCAAAGTACGGACATTCTGGGACTCGCCTGATCATCAACTTCATTGTGGGGTCCAGGACTCCATGGAGCATAACTCTAAGCTTGATACTTTCACAGAAAGTGGCCAAGCAGGGACCTGCAAATGTAAACATCCTCCATTTTGTGACTCTCTAATTTCACATTTTCAAGCTTGTTTCAATTACACAGGCAAGATGTGAGGCTATTGTTACTACGTGAATATGCAAGATAAGTTTCTTCTTCAATCAGGGTGTTGCAACGGGAGATGTCGGATTATTTCCCCTCAAAGTTACCCAGTTTAAATGTATCTTCTCTGTAAACGTACAAACTATTGAGAATTGTATAAATGGATTTTCATTTTTTCTTTAACTGAGCAAAATCACTCTGAAAAGCAGCTTTGAAAAAAAACTGCTGAATACCCTTTGAGAATAAATATTTCAATGAAAGGAGTTAAGGATTCCTTCTTGTGAGAGATGAAGATTGCAAGCGTTGTTTAGATACACTTAGTGACATTCATTGCAAAACATCGCTAAGTTTTCTGATAGTTTATTATTGTCACGATGTCAGTGAAAAGATTCTTGTTGCCTGGTAACCAGTCAGCAGAAAGAACAATACATGATTACAAGGTTTAGGGCAAGGTAAAGCCATCAAAGTCCGGTCATGGATAGTCTGGTGGGGACATCATAGTGGTAGGTAGGGAGTGATCAGCACTCTCTTGGGTTTGGTAGGATGATTCAGTTGCCTTGTTAACAGCTGGGCAGAAAACTGTCCCTGAATTGTAGCGTGTGCGTTTTCATCTTATATACCTTTTGTCTGGCCTGGGCGAGGGAAGAAGAGGGGAGTGGCCCAGGGTGCGACTCGTCCTTGAGTATGCTGCTGGCCTTGCCGTGGCAAGGCGAGGAAAATAAATGAATTATGCTACATCAAGACTTTACATTGTACCAAGGCTTTTACATTGTATAGTTGTCTGAGACTGTTATTCAAGGTTTTTGACTATATGTCTGGTAAGACTGTTTGTTTTACTGCTGTTACCAATAGCTGATATATTTTATTTTAATAATTACGCATTGTTAGTTAGAACAATTTATACCTTAATATGAGCCCATCTTATACTTTGCTTTCCTTGGACAAACAGGTCAGAAGTTAAATCAGCCACTGGATTAAATATTTTTTTTATGGACACGGAGGGCGCAAATCCCCTCCTTCCATCTTGATAATGACCTGTGCTTGATCCATATGTTAGAGCTTGGAAGTTTCTAAGGTGACCTGGAAGAAAGTAGGTTAGCAGGTCCCTTTTTCCACTGTACTCTTACAGTGATGGGAGATGTACTATGCATTCCTGCCATCTTACTTTCATGCTGTTGGGATCGGTTTTAGAGAACCTTGGTAAGCTCCCTCCCAGCAAACTTTAATACTTTCCTTATCCAATTCTTGAGAAGAACATAATCTCCAGGTATCATCTTTTTTGAAGTTGCTAACAAAGATTCATTTTTGGCTGCTCTTAATCTACAGAGTGATGAATCCCTCAAGGTTAGTCAAAGCTAGAATGTAGTCGGTAATCTCGCAGTCATTTGATGGAAGTTGATTATTTTCAATGCATTCTGATTCCAAGGTGATTCTTAAAGGATTACCTCAAAAATTTTAGCTGGGATCAGTATTGATTTCCCTAAAGGAATGACTCTCATCTGAATTAAAGATCTTGGGAGTAATTTAATCCAATCATAGTTCAGTTTCTCCGCCATTAATTTAGCTAATTTAGTTTTCAGGGTCTGTGTTCTTTCTACAAGTCCGCAGCCTGAGGTCCAATAAGCACAGTTCATTTACTGCTGGATCCCCAGCTGTTCACAAAAATTCTTTTTTGATTTGTCCAATAAAGTGTGTGGACCGTAATCTGAACCAAGTCAAATAGGGTTGCCAAATCTAGGGACAATTTGACTCATTAACATTTGACAACAGTACAAATTAAAGCATATAATTTGTTAGTTACATAAAAAAATGTAGCTAATTACAAAATTCAATTACTAGATCTAAACATCTATCCATTTCTTAAGAAAACGTTACATTTTTAAAAGCCTAAGTGTCCAAATAACATTCACACAGAATTCACAATATAACATGATTTTAAAATCTTCATGTCATGAATTGATGGGCCAAATGGAAGGACTTTCTCTGTGTTTAATTCCCGTAAAAATAATGGCAATTTTAATCATCTTGCCAGTGGGATTTTGTGGAATGCGATCTTTTGGAACTTTGCGGTTGCGATGAATTTAAACCCATATAGGCAGGAAAAATGCTGCCAGTTGTATGGGTCCTAAGTCACCTTTTCGCAATGTAAAATTTTGATTAAAGGCATCCTAAGAAGCAAGTTTATATGAAAAAATAAACGGTGTACATGCCTTGTACCCTACGTGAGATCCATCCCATTGTCGGCGTTGATGGCTTTAGAAGATGATTTTACTTTTACTTTGATTATTAAATTATCCAGCGCTAATTTTAAATAAACTTAATAGAACGGCAGTCGATGCGCTTTTTCTTCAGCAAATAAACCAGCCTGTTCAAATCGATTTGAATAGTCTGAAGAAAAAAACTCATTTTAAACGCGCCCTCCTCTCTCAAAGGCGCCAAAGTCGCGCACACGGCCATTGACAGAACTGCAGCGCCGCTGAAGGTAAGTTTTGTAACATTACGTAGATTTAGTCTATCTGCAATATCTCAAACTAACCCATAGGCAATGGTGTCTTTCCCTCTTCACTTCCTATTCCTTTTCCTGGATTGTATTTCTGGCAGACCCGGCTATTACTGCTTACCTTCTGAGCTAAAGTTTGTAGTCTTGGTATGCCGCAAGTATCCAATAGAGTGTCCCTGCTGCCATTGCACCACAATGGGTTGCATAGTGCATGGACTCTCGAACCCATACTGGCCAATGAATCTGTCATGCAAGTCTGTGCAGCTGGAGTGGTCATAGTCCAGTCATACAATCCTTTATTCACCACCAAGTTATCTCCATCATTCTTTTTCCTTTTCAGTAGCCTCCTCTGCAATGAACACTTTCTTGGAATGGATGGCATCAGTCTCTCTGAGGGGGTCTTGTTATTTAAACTTTTAGTCTGCTTCATCATTTTTGGTATCATCTTGCGTTCCGTGACACTTTCGTTGACGTTGCTACTAAATCGGCATTACAATTCCCGATATTCTATTGGAGTCTGTCCTTTTATAACAGAAATTTGTCTGGGTAGCATTAAGGCCTTCAATAAATCTGTCACCAATTGTTTATTTGAAATTTGAGTCCCTGTTGAAGTTAGAAATCTCCTTTTTTTTCCCATAATTGTCCGAAATCATGTACCACTCCAAATGCATACCGAGAATCAGTGTAAATATTTTCCTTCAGGTTTTTTCCCAATAATGCAAGCCCGAATTAAAGCAAACAATTCAGCCTGTTAACGAAGAAACTGCAGATGCTGGAGAATCGAGGGTTACACAAAAAGCTAGAGAAACTCAGCGGGTGCAGCAGCATCTAAGGAGCGAAGGAGATAGGCGATGTTTCGGGTCGAGACCCGAAACGTCACCTATCTCCTTCACTCCTTAGATGCTGCTGCACCCGCTGCATTTCTCCAGCTTTTTGTGTAACCCCCAAACAATTCAGCCTGTTGTGCTGAATATGATGACTCAAAGGCAGCTGCTTCGACAATTTCCCCATTCTGATTAACATTTGTGTACCCAGACAATTTCTTTCCTTGGAAAACTTGGAAAACTTTATTGTCATTCAGACCTTGTGGTCTGAACGAAATTTCCCCATAGTCCTATAGATGCACTGTTCCCATCTACAGATGTCAGAGTCCTCTATGGTGCAGCCCTCAAATCTCTCTTACAGATGTTTTCTCCTCGAGACATCCTAAAACATTCATGTCTGCTTCTGATTGCTCTTCTGGGGGTTAAGACAAGAACATATACTAGGTTAATTTATATACTGTGCCCAAAACACAAAATTTTCAACTATCTCTGAAATAGATCCCATGCCATCCTGATAGACATTGTTAAGTTTTAGATTTTAAAGTCTTCAGTAATTTCCTGATAGAGGGTGGTTACATTTGGGTGCAGAGTGGATGTCCCCTGGTTACAGAGTAATGTCTATTCCCATATTTTTTATACTTGAGATAGCCCATTCAGACAAAAGTTGCAGTAGATCTAGATGGGATTGTTGGTACAATGATCTTTCCAAAGTTCGAGCATGCCTTGATGATCTCTTGGGAGGCATCCTGTAACTTTTTAATTTACTGTGACTCGATTTGTCTTCCTTGCTGGTACAAAGTGTTGGGTTATTTACGATGTCAGCAGGGTTTGGCATTAGTATATATATGGAGCATCTTTTCAACTGCTGTTAAATTTCATATAGTTTATGTTGTTTTTTCTTCTTTCAGTTTCAGAGCTGTAAGCGTAAGGATGTTACGGTGAGGAGCAATTCTTATAGTTCTCATAGATGGTTTTATTTTAGTTTTATTCTGGCCTTTCCTGAATCAATTTATCTGTGTTGCTGGTGGCCTATGATCTTCTTGGAAAAGTACTACCACTTTCTGGGGAACTTGGATGGGATTGATGTTTACACACCCTACCTGAGCTGTGTCTTCTGCCCGTTCTTGAGGGTTCACATGCTCGTATGCCTTAATCCCCAGATGATGACATAGATAGGTAACACTGTCCTGGAGGCCTGATAAAACTCAACATTTCAGTTAAACATATTTGCTCTAATTGTTTGGGTCTGCCATGATAATTGCACCTCTCCACTATTGCTCCTAGGTCTCTTGCCTCTGCTGGTCTTACTGGTACCTCAGCATATCCTACAGCTCCTCTTCATTCAACTAGCGCCAAAATTTTATTTCCCAGTCCTGTCCTTGATGTGGTTTAAAGAATGCTCCAGCTCTGTATTCTTCCATTCCTGTCGTAAACCAGTGTAATATGGAGTGGGGTTCTTTCGTCCAGATCTAAGGACCACCATTGAGTGGTCACTATGGAGTAACATTGCCTTAAAGGGAGCCCAGGTGGTCACAAACCTATTCCTCTATCGCCACATTCTATCTTCAATTGGAAAGTGCAGAGCAAATCTATAGCCATTTAAATTGCAATCCAATCCGGTTGTTATCACAAATCTGTGTTTGATTGCCTTTCCTCCATATACTACTTCAACTGGCTCAGAGATGGGATTACTGGCAGACTTGCCCCTGAAAACCGGACAGGTTCTGAAACATCTCTTGATTTGGAGAGATTGTAATGAATGGGTTATTTTTTGGGGAAAAGATATTTGCCTAATCATTGGTTCTTGGTTTTCATGCAGTTCCCTCTTTGCTCTCTATAATCTTGTTGATCTTCTGGGATCTCTCCACTCCTATGATCTTGAACATTTCTTCTGTGACCCCTCTTTTCTTCTAGTTGGGCACTCCCTATACCAGTGACCCATTCCTCCACACTGGCCTAATCCTGATCTTCTCAAACTTGTTATTCAGCCCACATTAGTGGGAAAGCAATTCAGTTATTGGGCTTTCCATGGGGTATAGGCTTTTATTGTGTGGGGATTATTTACACCCACTGCACTGGCCAAATCAAAGGAAGGATTAGGCATTTCCCTGGACGGGGAACTGCCTATGAGTTATCTGTTTTGTGATTATAACTTTCTGCCATATCGGGATCTATCTCGGTCTCTTCAATCATTGTCTCACTCCCAGATATATCTTCCTTTTCCCTAGGGATTCACGGTACCTTCTAAATGACTCCCTTTCCTCTCTCGCTACTTGTCCAACTCGCCTAGGCTTAGGCTTGCAAGAATACTTTGGTTTACTGTACCCTTCCCCTAGATCCCATGTCCTTAACTACTTGAATTGTCTTTTTTTGTTTTGCTTCTGGTACCATGAATTACTGGAATGTCTATTGTTAAGGGAGCGGTCGGGGTTTAAAGAATCTTGTGCTGCAGAATCTGATTGTCTATTCCGTTCACAAGATGAACAATGTGTATCTGAAGTGCGGGGAATGCAAGAAGATTTGGGCGGAAGGCCGTGAATTTCTAATTTTAACACTTTCCCAATCCTCTAAATACTCATCTTCATCCACTCAAAACTAACGGCAACCATTGGGTCCTCAGATTCGAGACCTATTGGTGCCAGTTTCCCTTTAGAAGATGTCCTTCTCTCTTTCTCTATTCTACATCCATGCCCCTCTCTGGAGGTGCCTGGAGGTCGGTACACTTCAGTATCCTCCAATTCTATTCCACGCTTCAGAGTTGCTTCCTTCCAACTTACCTTTCTCGCAGTCTCTCTACTCGCCTTCCGTTTCTCATAATAACTTTTCAACAACCCGATTAACTCCTTTGCCTCCTCACTGTTGCTACATTGCCAGATAATTGGCTTAATGTACTTCACTCCTTTCAATGTTCAAAAAGCTAGAGATGAAAAGAAGACAATAGATTAAATAAAGACTAATAAGGAGAGAGGAGGAGTAAATTGTGAAGCTAGAGGAAGACATACAGGTGGAAGGGGAAAGGGGGCTGGATACTGGGAGAAAGGGGTGCACATCCAAATGGGGCCAAAAGCCACAGTTAGAGAAGGGGGGGAGAGACTAAGAGGGTCTGGGTGGGTTCTTGCCTAAAAATTGGAAAATTCAAAGTTCGTACCATTGGGTTGTAAGCTACCCAAGTATAACATTTCATGATATTGTTCAATAACTACAATAGCAACAATGCTTGGACACTACACTGCTGCACGTAAAGTCAATTGATTTACATGTTTATATATCGGGCGGCACGGTGGTTTTGTAGCGGTAGAGCTACTGCCTAACAGTGCCAAAGAACCGGCTCGATCCTGATACGGAGTTTGTAAGTTCTCCCTGTGATCTGCGTGGGTATTCGCTGAGATCTTAAAGTTTCCTCCAACACTCCAAAGACGTATAGGTTTGTAGTTTAATTGGCTTGGTGTTAAATATAAAATTATCCCATGTGAGTGTTGGGTAGTGTTAATGTGCTGGTCGGTAAGGACTTGGTGGGCCAAAGGGCCTGTTACCTTGCTGTATCTCTAAACTAAAATTTGTCAATGCTACTGTCTTCTACGTAGTTCATTTTTGTGAACAAATCATGCCATTTATATTTTCAAATCTACGTCACAAACTGTATGACGCAGAATATTACCTGAAGACCTGAGCTGGGGGAGCTGCACTTCACTAACCAATGAAGAGATTTTGACATCTAGGTTCTTATGTAAGGTACGAAAAACCATGGTGCAAGTGAACAAAGCAGGTGTAGCATTGTGAAATCTGGCTGGACCAAGCTCAACCCAACTCACTGCCACAGTTCGTAATCCTCTCTCCCCACTATTCATGCCATGCACAACGCCTGGGATCCATTTGCACTGCAGAGCTCCACTCATTTTGTCGTTGTGGGCCAGAAGTGGAGACCAGGCCTCAGCTAGGGCGGCAAACCTTGACCTCATCACTGGCCTAATGGCCTTTGACAGCAATTAAAAGGCAGGCTAAATTTCTTTCATAATTCAGTTTAGTTCAGTTTAGTTTAGTTTACTTTAGTTTAGTTTACTTTACTTTACTTTAGTTTATTGTCAAGTGTACCAAGGTACAGTGAAAAGCTTTTGTTGCATGCTAAAAAAGGCAGTGGAAAAAAGCGAATGGTATGTTAGCTTTCATAGCAAAAGGATTTGAGTACAGGAGCAGGGAGGTTCTACTTCAGTTGTACAGGGTCTTGGTGAGACCACACCTGGAGTATTGCGTGCAGTTTTGGTCTCCAAATCTGAGGAAGGACATTATTTGCCATAGAGGGAGTGCAGAGAAGGTTCACCAGACTGATTCTGGGATGTCAGGACTGTCTTATGAAGAAAGACTGGATAGACTCGGTTTATACTCTCTGGAATTTAGGAGATTAAGAGGGGATCTTATAGAAACTTACAAAATTCTTAATGGGTTGGACAGGCTAGATGCAGGAAGATTGTTCCCGATGTTGGGGAAGTCCAGGACAAGGGGTCACAGCTTAAGGATTAAGGGGGGAAATCCTTTAAGACCGAGATGAGAAAGACTTTCTTCACACAGAGAGTGGTGAGTCTCTGGAACTCTCTGCCACAGAGGGTAGTTGAGGCCAGTTCATTGGCTATATTTAAGAGTGAGTTGGATGTGGCCTTGTGGCTAAGGGGATCAGAGGGTATGGAGAGAAGGCAGGTAACGGGATACTGGAGTTGGATGATCAGCCATGATCATATTGAATGGCGGTGCAGGCTCGAAGGGCTCGAATGGCCTACTCCTGCACCTAATTTCTATGTTTCTATGTTTCTATGTTTCTAATAGTCAGTGGAAAGACAATACATCAATACAATCGAGCCAGTGGTGACAGAGCCTAGAACCGGAGGGCACAGCTTCGGAATAAAAGGATGCACTCTCAGAATAGAGATGAGGAACCTTTTCTTTAGCCAGAGGGTTGTGTGTGTGTGTGGAATTCATTGCCACATACGGTGGTGGAGGTCAAGTCATTGGGGCATTTAAAAAATGGAGATTGATAGGTTCTTGATTAGTAAGGGTGTTAAAGATTACAGGAAGAAGGCAGGAGAATGGATTGAGAGGGAGATAGATCGGCCATGATCAAATGTCGGAGCAGACTCAATAGGCTGAATGGCCTAGTTTGCTCCTGTGTCTTATGATATTATGATCTAAGAATAAATCTTCATTACTGCCTAGACTCTGAAAGTGGAATTTGAAGTCCTCCAGCTTTCACATTGGAGGCCTTAATAATCTCCTTTAATTTTTATTTCCAAATTCCCTCCTTCATGTAATTACTATTTTATGTCAGAAGTGCCTTCAGCTTATTCATAGATCAAAGAAGTGAAAATAACTCTCCACAATTGTAACCACATAGCCAATATTCAGTGATTAATGTTGCTGGAGTATTCTTCATCGACAACTTTGATAACAAACTCTTGTTTTAGGCTCATATTCATAGAATCATAGAGTTTAGATTCGTACTGCACAGAAATAAGCCGTATTTTATATGCATAGTTTTTTGATCATTTGAACCTGTACAGGTTTCTTTACGTATTTCTCCAGGTTAATCATCCTCTCAAAGTGCATGTATAAATATATCTTAATGCTCCTTCTTGCTGAATCTTCTGAGCAACCTTAGCCTTCAGGAAATCTTCATCTCGTGCTCAAGGGCAAAATCAAATTTTCATTATGAAGCAAAGTCAAGTGCTAATCTGGGACAAACCTGACTCTGGTTCGTAAGCATTTTTCCCAATCGATTTCTACAATTGTTCACCTAGATTTACCTGGTATCACTGGTTATCCCTGCAGTCCATTGCAACATTGTAAAGTCCATTGTAAAGCATAAATCATGGTCTGCAACTTCAAGATCTGTCTGAGTGAGTCTTAAGACATATTGTATTCCTTAATGAGGAGAGACGCCTTGCCTCACTGCTCTGATGTTGGCTTCAAGTCTACACTTCTTTCTGTTGTATTTTGTTTTGTTTTACAAGCTTTGTTAAAATGATCTTTCTTCAGACATGAATGCACTTCTAAATATTATAAGGACAATTTTCTGAGGAGTGACTGTCATACATCTGCAGTAGTGATTTATCATTTAATGGTGACATGACACTGTTCCTGATCCAAAGCT
>CM069132.1:132415998-132478476 GCA_035221665.1 Okamejei kenojei
CAAATAAAAAACAAACTAATATTAAGCTTTGTGGCAGATCAGTTAATGGAAAGTTGTAAAGGGGAGGCATTTTAATATTTGAAATGATTGATTCTTTAGAGACGTCACTTAACACTTTAAGAGGTGGCAAGAAAACCTCTCTGCATTATAGCTCTGATTTGCATTGAAATACCTGCAAAGATTGAATGCAACATCTTTCAAAATCTCTAAAATACAGGGCTATTACAACCCACAGGTAAAGTGCTGACAATTTACATCAAATGGTATTTTTTACTGGAAACTAATTAATTTCTATATTCAATTAGAATTAAAAAAACAATCTGATGGAGTGACAATGCTGCATAATTGAGTTACGTTGTGAAGTAATCAATATGAACAGAAAATATATCAATTTGTTTCTCAGGGGCTAAATGTCAACATTGTACACATGTACAGATTTTAAAGCCATATAATTGTTTTAAGTCTTTAAACGTTACTTTAAAGACAAGTGTGAAAACAGGCCCTTCGGCCCACCAGGTCCGTGCCAACCAGCAATCACAATCCTACTCACGTGGGACAATTTGCAATTTTACCGAAGCCAATAAACCTACAAACCCTTTGGAGTGTGGCAGGAAACTGGAGCACCCAGGGTAAACCCACGTGGTCACAGTAAGAACTTACAAACTCCATGCAGACAACACCCATAGTCAGGATCAAACCCGGGTCTCTGCACTGGAGGGCAGCAACTCTACTGCTGCGATACTGTGCCGCCCTAAATCTTCCCAGATTAAAATAAAAATCGTGGACATTTATTTCAATTCTGAGGCCAATTACCAGCCCAGCACGGAGCAAAAAATTATTTTGAAGAAGAAACAGAACAGAGAGTATGTTGAAATAAAATGTATTAAAAGTAAAATGATGTATCTTTCAATGTCCACATGGATTGCATTTAATGGTCATGATATTGGAAAGGGTTACAATATTTGACTGGAATGGATTATTCTAACGATGAAGTGATGCTTGAGTGGATGGGTTGGTTCTCAGAGCAAGCAGGGAAGTCTAAGGCATAATTGAGGCATACAAAAATATGAGGGACATAGGTCTGATAAATAATGAGAAACATTAGGCAGCACGATGGCACAGCTGTAGAGTTGCTGCCTTATAGCGCCAGAGACCCAGGTTCGATCCCGACTATGGGTGCTGTATGTAAAGGGTTTGGACGTTCTTGCCGTGACCTGTGTGGGCTTTCTCCAGGATCACCAATTTTCCCCAACACTCCAAAGATATACTGTTTTTTTAGTGTATGTAGGATAGCATTAGTGTGCGGGGAACGCTGGTTGGCATGCACTTAGTGGGCCTTTTGGCGCTGTATATTTCTGCACTGTATTTCTAAACTAAACTAAACTAAACTAAGCTAAATTTCTCCTGAGCATGGGTGTTTGTAACCAGATATTGCCAGTCTACGGGAAAGAGAAGAAAGCTTATGAGGGAACTTGAGAAAGTATTTTTACCAGAGGATGGTCAAAATCTGGAATGCACTTGTTGTGTGATGATAGAGGCAGTTACCCTTGCAGTATTTCAGAGTATTTAAATAACTACTCAAAACATAAAGGGATAGAAGACTATGAGCCAAGTGGTGGAAAATGGAGTTAATATAAATAGAAACTTGCAGACACTAGGAATGTGGATGCTGGAATGTGGAGCAGAACATAAAGTGCTGGCGGAACTCAGTAGGTCTGGCAGCATCTGTGGAGAGAATGAACATGCGATGTTTCGGGTCAGGAACCTTCTTCAGACTAATTGTGGGAGGGGGGAATAAAAGCTGGAAAAGAGAGGTGGGGTAGGACAAGACCTGGCAAATAATAGGTGGATACAGGTGAAAGTGGTTTAATTGGCAAATGAATGGACAAAGGGTAGAAATAAAAAGGAGACAAAAGGGTGTAAGATAAGGAAAGATTGAGGAGGGAGATGTTAAGATATAGGTGGAAGGGAAAAGGGAAAGGGAAAAGGGAAAGGGAAAAGGGAAAGGGAAAAGGGGAAAGTGGGGTGGGATAGTGGGAGTGGGTGCATACTGGGAAGGAGACGGGTGGGGGGGGGTGTATAGAGAGCCAAAGGAAGGTGGAAGGGAGACAGGGAGAAGGGAAAAGAGGGAGAAGATAAAGGGGATATGAGGAACTTGGGGGTTGAATGTATGGAAGGAGGAGGGAGAGCTTTGGGTGGGGGAACACAGGAAAGAGAGAGGGGAAGAGGGCTGGCTATTACTTAAAATTGGATAATTTGATATTCATACCATTGGGCTAGTAAAGGCACCAAATGTTACAGGGAGTATGCAGCAGAATGGGTTTGAGAGTGGAAAATAGATCAGCCATGATTCAACGCCAGAGTAGACTCGATGAGCTGAATGGCCTAATTCTGCTCGGATATTTATGATCTTACTCGACTAAGTGGGACCTGTTGGGGCCCAGTCACATGGGAGGTGTGGTCCCCAAATGCAACCCATTCCCCCAACGCAATATTCCACCACTTACCCATAACCCCTAACTGCACAGGTGCGGCTCATTTCCCTTCATCCCCCAGCACTCCATCCCCCTTCTCTTCAAGTGTGGGAGGGGAAAAGGGGAGGGAAAAGGGGTGTGGAGTGGGAGGGGAGGAGGGGAGTGGGGATGTATGTGGGTCGGGGGTGTAGGAGGGGGGAAGAGCATGGTGGGGGGGGGGGGGGGTGGGGTGTGTGGTGCGGGAGGGGAAGTGGGTATGTGTGGCGTCTCTTGTTTTGTTCTGCAGCCAGGGGAGAGGGACGGCTTCAGGCGAGGGCTGTTGGGGGCTGTTGGGGGGAGCGTCCTGCAGCCAGGGAAGGGCATGGCTTCAGGCGGGGGCTATTGGGGGTCAGTGGGGGAGAGGGGATCATCCTGCAACTGGGGAGGGGGGCGGCTTCAGGCGGAGCTGCCAGGGATGGCTGAGGGGAGCGTGCTGCAGCCAGGGGAGGGGACGGATTCAGCCTGGGGTTGTTGGGGGCAGGTGGGGGGGGCAGAGTGTCCTACAGCCAGGGGAGGGGAATGGCTTCAGGCGGTGGCTGTTGGGGGCCACTGAGGGGACCTGTCCTGCAGCCTGGGGAGGGGCATGGCTTCCGGTGGAGCCTATCAGAGGCCATTAGGGAGGGGGGGGATCGCTGGCATGACCTACTGCTGCCATGGCCTACTGCTGCCATGGCCTATTGCTGTCATGGCCTACCCATCGGCTTCAGGTGGGGACCAGTGGGGATCATCCTGCAGCTAGAGCGGAACAGCTTCAGGCAGGGGCCGTTGTGGGGGGAAAACGTCCTGCAGCGGGGGAGGGGGATGGCTTCAGAAGGGGGCTGTCAGGGCTGGGGGGGAAGCATCCTACAGGCGGGGGAGGGGGCGGCTTCAGACGGGGGCTGTCAGGGTGCAGTGGGGGGGGGGGGGGGGGGGGGGCGACCATCCTGCAGCTGGGGAAGGGGGGCTGCTATAGGTGGGGGCTTTTTGGAGGGCTAGTACGGGTGTTGTGTTCCGAAAAAAACTGGTTTCCGGAGGGCGTGTACTGATTATTTTGGGCCAAAGGGACTTTTCTTGGGTTAGTACAGGTGTTGTGGGCTGGAGGGACTGGTTTCTGGAGGGCTAGCAGGACATTGTTGTCTGAATGGACTGCAGCTGGGGACTGGGATGGCTTCAAGTGGGGGCCGGAGGGGAGCGTCCTGCAACCGGGGGAGGGGGACAACTTTAGGCGGGGGGCTGGTGGAGGGGTGGGTGGGGGGAAGCGTCCTGCAGCTGGGGACAACTTCAGGTAGGGCCCGTCGGGAGCATTCAGTAGCCGGGGGATGGCTTCTGGCAGGGAGCATCCTGCAGCCAGGGGAGGGGGCAGCTTCAGGCAGGGCCTTTGCAGAGCCAGTGGGTGGGGGGTATCTCCGACGCTGGGCTGGGTCTCCAACGCTAGCCTGCTTCGGGCTGGTCTGCCTCGGGCTGGGCTGCCTCGGGCTGGGCTCCCTCGGGCCGCTTTGGGCTGGGTCGCCGACCCAATCTCCCTCCGAAAATTGTGCCCGGTTGGAGACGTCCGCCGGCCATCCATAGCCCCCCTTAGCTCCAGTAAAGACACAAAGGTGCAGGAAGGGGCGGACAGTCTTGCGGAGTGGCAGGAGATGTCAATCGATTCACGCGGCGCTGACTGGCAGGAGAGGTGATCGATCTGCGCATTCGCGGCTTTTAAGATGTTTAAACCTCGATTACTTTTACATTAGACCACTGATCGGAACAAAACCTGTTGCACTCGCAGCACAGAAGAACAGTGAGTAAGCTGACGGAAAGCCATATTGCTGTCGCGTACCATTTTGTTCGCAAATAGAAAGACTGCGCAAACCGGAAGATAACAAGATCAGAGCTATGGAGGGATGGATGGATGGATGGATGGATGGACGGACGGATGGTATTATGGGTTGTTAACTACCCAAGTGAAGGAGGCCAAGGACAGAAAGTTGGCAAGGGAATTGAAAAGGGATTTAAAATAGTAAGCAACTGGGAGATTAAACGAGAACTTACCAGTTCGAAGTTTGATCGTTATTTTATGAGGAGTTACGATGAGGGATTACGTGAAGAACCCGCCTCACGCTGGCAATGGCATACTTCAAAGCAGCGGCATGAAAAACAGAGAACACCAAAAGCCAGAGTAACATAGTAAGGCTTCATAAAAAGACTTAGAACTACCATTTGATCATTTATTTTATGAGGGCGGGAGTGGAGGGCACGTAATCCCTCATCGTAACTCCTCATAAAATAACGATCAAACTTCGAACTGGTAAGTTCTCGTTTAATCTTACTATTTTACTTCGGAGTCACGTGAGTGACTACGTGAAGATTTTAAAGCTTTCTGTGTTTTTTATGTCATAGAATTAATCCGTACGACAGTCCGGCTAAGTAAAACACATACATGAGAAACCAGACTAATGTTAGATCATTTCACAATTAACTTTTTTAATGGTTTAAAGACCATATAATAACCCCCCTCTGAGGGAAATGATTACAAGCGATAAAAGATAGAAGTGACTACACAACTGATTATAGCAATTAATAGTAAACAAAGCAGGTGATTATAGTGCTCCCAACACCGCGTGTCCAAAGCTTGTCATGGTTGTGAACAGGTTTATTGTAGAACTTTGAAAAAAGTTTCTTCTTTACTCCACCCTGCGACTTTTAAAATATGCTCGAGAGGTACGTCCCGCCCCTTCGCCGCGGACGTAGCTGCCGCCCTGGTGGAGTGAGATTTGAACACATCAGTGTCTACTCCCGCTAAAACCAACACCTGTTTTCAACCATTTTGAGATAGTTTGAACTGAAGCTTTTGTGTGTGGTTTTTTTGTGCGTAACCATTAACGTTTTTTCATTTCCTCGAAGGGTGTCAGTAACTTTAATATATTGGTTCAAATGTTTAACCACACACAAAGTAGGATCAATATGATAAGCTTGAAAGGTTACCTTTGTTCCAGATCTCCCTGGTCTGCTTTGTTTGATCAGATCGTAAACATAGAAACACAACATTATCTGTAGTCACATGCATACAGTCTAAACGCAACATTTGTAAAGTTTGCACTCTTTGAGCTGAGACCAGTGACATTAACATAATTAATTTCAATGTCAATCTTTCCAATGTCAACCCTTCAATTGGAGTCCATTGTCTAAGTAGCGTAAGTACAATGCTCACATCCCAAATCTCTGTGTATCTTGGTTTGGGTGGATTAATATTAAAGATTCCTTTCATGAATCTAGACATTAATGGATGCGACCCAATTGATCTTGATCAGTCATAAGTCCTAAATAGGACGACAAGGCACTGCGTGCAGTGTTAATGGCACTGTAACTTAAATGTTGCTCAAAATGCAAATTGGCAAGGAATTCCAAAACATTTGCAATATTTACAGTATCATAAGAAAATATTTGACTGTGTGCAAAAGTCTTCCCATTTCTTAATATGTGTCATATATTGCTTTTGTGTGTGCTATCTCGCCATGATGCGACTATAACTTCCATAGTTTTGTCCGACAATCCCAGCTCCTGTAGTGGTCTGGTCAAAACCTGCAGATTAATAAATTCATATATGCATACAATGGGTAAATTTCTTTAGTTACCGGATTAGTCAAGATATCACTACAGTTAGGAATCAACATATATGGTTCTTTAATCATATTCAGCATTACTGGGAACCAAGGTTGAGTTGGCCAATTTGGAACTACCAACAATCAGAAGCAGAATCTTGTTCTATCTTCTTCAGGCATCTCTGAATCAAAGCAAATGGTGGAAAAGCATAAAAGAACATCTTCCCCCAGTGTAATGAAAAAGCATCTACTGCCACTGCATCTGGATCGTGTTCCTAAGACACATAAGTAGGCAATTGATGATTAAGCCTAGATGCAAACAAATCAATTTCTGGCAACCCAAATCGGTTCACAATATTCTTAAATATTGCTGGCTTAAGCATCCATTCCGTATTATCTTTAAAAATCCTGGACCTTTCATCTGCTACCACATTGTCCTTACCTGGAATGTAGCTTGCTGAAATCCATATTTGGCGACCAATACACCATTGCCATATCTCATTGACCAGACAATCACATGATACTGATCTAACTCCCCCCATGTGATTAATGTATGCAACAGCCGTTTTATTGTCTAACTGTATTAACACATGTAGACCTTGTTTCGCACAACAATATGCTTTAAGTCCATAAAAAGCACCCAATAACTCCAAATAGTTAATACCATAAGCTTGAAGAAACGTTTCTTCTTGAGCTTTCCATCTACCTCCACAACTGGAGGACGAATCTGTAGCCCCCCATCCGAGAGCACTAGCATCCGTTTGTAAAACCATTTCAGGCTCTTTAATCATGATATTCTTAGCAGTTGTGGGACATTTTCAACCCACCATTGTAATTCCAACACGGCTTCTTTTGTTAATTGCATAGGCCTGTCAAAGTGACCTGCCTTCTCTTTAAGAGCCCTTATTTTGTCCCTTTGAAGATTTTGATAATGTAATGGACCAAATTCCACTGCCGGAAATGCTGCTACCAGTTTACCAATGGTTTTCGCCACTTCTCGGATGGAGGGATAAGGTTTGTGAATGAGGTAATTACAAGTCATCAAAATGTCATTGGCCTTCTCTGTTGGCAAAGTAACTAACATAGTCACTGAGTTAATTACAAACCCCAAAAGTTAATTGTTTGTGCTGGCTGCAGCTGGGACTTAATTGGATGAATCAAGAACCCTAGCTTTTCAAACAAAGCTTTAGTAACTGAAACTGAGTGCTCAGCTGACTCTTGAGTATCATTAATGATCAGAATATCATCCAGATAAGCCATAACAATGTGTTTCTGTGCTCTTAATTGGGCTAAAACTGGTTTCAACAGTTTTGTAAAGAGTCTAGGAGCGAACTCAATCCATTTGGTAAAGCTTTCAACTGCCATAATTGTCCCAGCCAATTAAAATTTTAAGTACCTCCTGAAGAATTGATGAATTGCTACAGAATAATAGGCATCCTTCAAATCAATCTTAGCCATATAACACCCTGCTGAGATAAGATATTTTGCAGTACTGAATGTCTCCATCTTAAAATGTTTGTATTCTACAAACTTATTTAGATCTGTAAGGTCCAGAATAATTCTGCAACCACCATCTTTTTTATCTCCTCGAATATATTAGAGACAAATTGATGCTTATGTTCATAAGTCTTTTCAATTACGCCTTTTTCCAGATAATTTGTCAATTTCCACATTAATCTCCATTCTTTCCTCTGCAGAAAGCACATAAGCATAAGCAGGTTTATTCTGTACAGGAGGATTAACCCCTTCTTTAAAAATAATAATGGCTCCCGAAACTGCTTGTAATACATATCGATCAGAAGTAATGTTAAGCCAGGCATTATAAAATTTTTGCAATCTCCCTCCAACTGGAGAGTCATCCACAGTTTCTTTAAGGATATAAGTCTTTAATACCTCTCCGTATGAGCGTGGTGGTCTCCTTCTTCCCGAATACAGGGAAGCACTCGCCTGCACAGCACGATAGTATTTTCGTGACAAATTTCTGCCTCTATAACGAAAATCGAAACCCCTTCTTTGTCCAAAGACAAAAGGTTTAACATTGCTAAAATATTTAGCTTCTTCATCCAACTCTTTCAGCTGTTTCGGCAGATTTTCTCCAAACAAATACCCAGGAGCTTGAACACCACTTTCTTGACACAGGCTTGCAAACCTAGGGTGAAATATGGGCCGAATCGCCATTTTCCTCATACAATTAATTTCATAGAACGAATTACACAATAAGCCCAAAGTATCCTTTTGAATCTTTTCCATTTCCAGATTCTCCATTTGCCTGCCATAGGCCGTAATGGCAGCAGAAATTAATTTGAGCACCTTTTGAAACTTCACTTCTTGGGCTCTCATACTTGGAGTCATAGACGTCCATATCATCGGATTCACCGTAGGCACTTCCAATGAGGCACAATTTCTTGGAGCTTTATATAATTCTGATGTTTCATTCATCACAGAATTGTGAAGTTGGTGAGATACCATATAATTTATGTTGGCAGCTAGGTTTTCTTCCATAGCCTCACCACTTCCTTCAGGTATAGCAAAATCTTGTGCTATCCCAGGCACATTAGGCCTTTTCTTTTTACTTTGTGGTGTGCTTTCAAAAGCCATATAACCACCAGCAGGGTCTGCCTTCTGCAGCCCTAAATCAATTGGGATATCACCCCATGAGACTTCTTCCAGCCCAAATCCTGGGTCCGGAGTATCATATTCCCAACTTGGCCCACAGCCATATTCATCATATTCAAACCCCTCAGGGATTTTTTGGGATTCATCTGGGTACTGTGACCCTTGTCTCATAATTGTTTGGAGAACTTTCTCCATATGCTCCATTTTTAGCCACATAGTTTTTATTGTCTGGAGGTCTTTCAGTATCAGAGTCATCAGAAACCACGGGCCTCTCAGATTTCTTTTTGCATTTTTTAGGAACATTTTCCTCCGTGGTTATTATTTCTGGAGAATCTGGAAACTCACTATCGGGTAAATCGGCGGCCAACGGTATCGGAACCGGGTCCGCACTAACTTCGCGTCCCGTATTTTTACTTTCACCCCGGGAAGATCTTTTTACCCGCGAAAACTTCTTTCCCGATTTCTCCATTTTTCTTTAATAATCAGTGCTCAATCAGCACGTTAACGTGGCTCTAAATTCTACTTTTGGTTTCGTTTGCTGGAGCCACCCAGCGTAACCTAAAAAACGCCCCGATCTAGCTGCACTTACCTGCGGGCCGTTCCGACCGCTGCGAGGAGCTGCTCCTTACTGCAGCTCTCCTTCCGCCGTCAGCGTTGACGTCATGCCGTTGCCAGCGTGAGGCGGGTTCTTCACGTAGTCACTCACGTGACTCCGAAGTAAAATAGAAAGCAACTGGGAGATCCAGCAGGCCCTGGCACAAAAAGTGCAAGTGTTCAGTAAAAAGGAACTTAATGGTCAGCTTGGACACAAGGCCCAGGAGTCTGCTTCATTGCTCAACGAATCTATGAGGCAATGCATATTTAACCAATTTTTGAATTGCAGTCACAGAATATCAATTAATTATAATGACCACATATTCAAAGAAATAATGCGACATTTAAAGTGCAGGAATCGCAGCTCAATTTTAATAGTATTATCTAACTAAGTTTAAAAAAAATTCTAATTAAATATTAATTGTGTGGTTTCAGTCATTGATGATTTTCATTAAATGAAACAGTGTTACATTCCAATTTTTAACTCACCACATTACTGCCAATTTGTGTATGAAAAACAGTATAAAAATGAAAACATTGAATAGACTTTGCAAGAGAGCAAGAGTCATTGAAGATAGGAACATAATTCTACTTCGGAGTCACGTGAGTGACCACGTGAAGAACCCCGTACAGCCATTGGTGCGTCATGACATCAGACGCATTGGTGCAGTCGGCCGGTTGGAGCAGCAGCGCTCCTCCAAGCGGTAAGTTTAAAAACGCGAGGAAAGTTTTTAAAATTTTTCCAGTGGTCATTTTCTGCGACGGTTGGAGGTCAGTTGTAGAAATGTTTCAGAAAATGAAGAAGGTGTCGGCGAGGCGCTCCGGAGGTAGGAAGTAAAGTGACCAGGAGAATGTTGTTGATGGAGGCCCGTCTGGTACACCTGGTCCAGTGCTGGCTACACAGCCAGTGGTTGCGGACCCACTGCCTGTGAGCAGTGGAGGCTTGCCAGTAGGGCGGAAGGCCACTGGCAAGTCTGATAGGCCCGTGGACCCTGAGTCGGGCCTGGAGGTTATACCCTCCATAGGAGAGTCCGTTTGCTCACGGCTCTCCCGGGTCGAGATTTTATTGCAAAGAATGCTCGACAGGGACCAGCTCCATGAGGAGGAGTGGTGCCCAAGCCAGGCTGTGGGAGAGCCTGTGCTAGCAGCACCTATTACAGGGCCTGTGAGGAGGATGTTCCATCAGTGCAGTTCGCTGACACTGATTCTATGGTGGGGGACAGCAGTAAAGCAGTTCAGTTGGTAATTCCGAACATTGCTGAAATGTTTGCTGTGCCTAGAGAGGCAGGAGAGGTGATTGATGTAGAATTGGCTGAAGCAATTTAGTATATGCTCTCCCACCAGTTACAGGAGCTAGCTATGGATGAAGCAGCAAAAAACTATGAAGCTCCTGTTAATTGTGATCTCCTGAAGGTACCGGTGGTTAATCACCAAATTTGGTCACAGATGGGTATGCCAGCTAGGGCCCAGGAGATGAAATTTCAAGAAGTGCTTAAACTATTGTCAGCAGGTGTCACAGCTGTTGTGAAAGTTATTGATACAAGCAATATGGTTGAAGCACACCACGATGCACTTTGATTCCTTTGTAGTGCATTTTTTGAAATTAATAATATCAATCGTGAAAAAATAATTTCATTTTTTGAAATTAATAATATCAATCGTGAAAAAAACGGGGAAAAACGGGGGATTAACGGACCTACCTGCTGCCTGCTGCTTGCTGCCTGCCGTTTCTGCATCGATTGTTGTGAGTGACGTCATCAGGCACGCGACTAGTTATGTCTACAACACGCAGCCCACCCGAAAGACAGAAAAGTCGACCAACCAGGCAGAAACCGGCAGTAGGCCCAACTGAAGCCTCGGACTCAAGTAGGGCCTCATCCCAGGAAGATGTATCGAAAAGAACAGGGAAAAAAACTGAAAGTGAAGAATTGAAAACTTTAAAATCTCATGAGATTGCTGGTTTAAGGGAAGAAATAAACCAGATGAATAATCAAATGAAAGAATTTCAACAGGAAACGAATTCAAATATTAATAATAAGACCAAGAAAATATCGGAAGATTTGAAGAAAGAAATTACAGAAATGATGAACGAAATGACAAAGGAGATGGATAATAAAATTGAAAAGGTCAAAAATGAATTTGAAAAAAGGCTGAATCCTATGGAAAAGGTACTGGAACAACAGACGGTCGGTATAAAAGGCCTTGAAGAACTAGCTGATACAAGTGCTGTGACTACAGCAAAGCTGATTACAGAAAACGAACGTCTAAAGGACTTACTGACTAAAATAACTGAGAAATGTACTGAGCTAGAAGGTTCCAGAGAAGCCAAATCCTAAGAATTGCAGTTATTCCCGAAGGACGAGAGAAAGATGAAGATCCTCGAGAATTTACTGCGAACTTATTGCAACATGTTTTATCTCTGGAACAAAAGTCTTTATTAGCCCGTGCTTACAGAGTCAGGAGACGTCAGACAAGAGCAAACGCCCCTCCAAGACAAATGATTATAAAGCTACAATATGACTATGTCTTGGACGAGATAATGCGAAAATCCTCGAGAAACAGAAACCTGGAATTCGAAGGACAAAGGATCAGTATCTACCGAGATTATCCAGCAGAAGTTTCCAGGAAACGGAAAGCATTCAATGAGGCTAAAAGTCTTATGAGGGGAGTGGAAAATTTGAGATACGGCTTGAATTATCCAGCTATTCTAAGAGTTACTTTCAACAACAAGGAACATTTATTTTCCAACCCAGCAGCAGCACTGGACTTTGCTCGCCAGATCCAGACCTGAGAAGCAGCTACTTTCAAATATATTGACTTTTAAGAACTCTACAAGAATCCCCAAGACTTCGCAAGACTTCACAAAACAACGCAGGACTGGACCGAACTGGACAACGTTGGATGGAAGTTGGAGAAAGAAGTGGATTGGAAAACTTCACCTGGATACTAATAATTAGTATAATTACACTACTAATATAAATAACTAACAAATATTATAGACACACTGCGGTATCTTTATTAACATCATTTTTACTAATTAAGATTAATCACTATCATTAATAATTAATGATTATCTATGTTGGAATGAATATAGTTACATTTAGGGATTGATTTCATTTGGAGATTTTTCTTTTACACCAGCAATTTTCATTTTCATTTTTAATTCTTGTCTTCTTTTTGTTGGATGGATTTTTTTTTCTCTTTCCTTTTTTTTAGGTTTTTTTGTTTATAATAATTAGATTTTTAATTAAGTTTTAAATATATGTATTTCGATATCTTTTTTTGTTTCTTTTGTTTATAATAATTAGATTTTTAAATAAGTTTTAAATATATGTATTTCTATATCTTTAATTGTTATAATTTAAATAAGTCTTTATTTTTACCCTCCCTTTTTTTTCCCTTTCTTTTTTTTCTAATGTTATACCCCGGTAAAATATTATAATGGAACAACAATTCCAAAAACCTGGGAGCTGGTTAAGTTACTAACATCAACGACGGAAGTCGGTAGATGGTTAGCCATGCTAGTATGGCTAGCACTAACTGCAACATTTCTAGATGTAGTTTTTCCCTTCTTTATGCACAATACTAACTTCTTAATCAATCCTTTGCTCTTCTTTTATATAATCTATTATTGTTTTTCTCAATTTGAATGGAGTTATATATTGGATCAATGGAGATATATACATGAGAGACATGCACGAGACTTAAAATTCATCTATTCGATGTTCGGGTGTAAGGTCGGGTCTGACGTGCTGAACCATAGACTCTATCGTAGACCTCCATAGTCAAAAGATGCAAGACTCAAAAATGAATATGGGGAATGAGGGAATAACGTTTTGTAGTTGGAATGTTAAAGGTATTAATGAACCGATCAAGAGAGGAAATGTTTTTGCACATTTAAAGGCAAATAAAGCTGACGTAATTTTTATTCAAGAAACCCATTTAAAAAAAAGATGCTGAACATAGATTGAAAGCTAAATGGATAGATAAAATGTATCACTCTTCTTTTACGCATAAATCAAGAGGCGTAGCAATATTATTTCGTAAAGGTATTTTATTTAAACATACATCAACTATAACTGATAAAGATGGAAGATACATTATCGTTATAGGAGAATTAAATACACAAAAAATGATTTTTGTTAATGTATATGGACCAAATTTTGATAGCCCATTGTTTTTCAAGAAAGTATTTAACAATATCCCGGAATTAACACAATACAATCTAATAATTGGAGGAGATTTTAATTGTACACTAGACCCATACTTAGATAGATCTACAAGGCAAAGGAAAACTAAATCACATTCTAGTGACTTATTAAATGCATGTATGGAAACTACTAATATCAAATATGTTTGGAGAATAGAAAACCCTACCGGACGAGAATACTCCTTTTACTCGTCAGTACATAAAACTTACTCAAGAATAGATTATATTTTGGTGGATGCTAAACTTATCTCACTCACTTATAAATCCAAATATCATAATATTATAATTTCAGATCATGCACCATTAACATTTAAGATCAAAATAAATGGTAAAATACAAAAATCAGAACAGTGGAGATTTAACCCACAAATTTTAGAAAATAAAATTACTCAGGAATATATCACAGAACAAACAAAGATTCTTTTCGAAATAAATGATAAACCGGAAATATCTTGTTCCTTATTATGGGAAACATTTAAAGCATATCTCCGGGGAATCATGATTTCCTCCCAAGCATTTTATAATAAAAAGAATCGCAAAGATCAACAAGATTTGGAAAAGGAGATTAAACAATTAGATATACAGAATGCAGCGAATCCAACTACGATACTACATAATAAAATTGCAGCATTGAAATATAAATTAAATAAAATATATACAGATCGAGTTGTTAAACTTTATCAACATACTAAACAATTACAGTTTGAATTCGGTGATAAACCTCAAAAATTATTGGCTCGCCAACTAAGGAAAATGGAAGCTGAAAAAATAATCCATAGGATTAAATCACATAATGGTGAATTGTTAACACAACCTAAAGATATTAATGAAAGATTTATGCAATATTATAAAAACATATACACTGCTAAAACAACAGAAAATAAAATAGGAATAGAAGCATTTAAAAAAAAATGTAATCTGAAAGGGTTGGATTTACAAAATAGAGAGTTACTGAATGCTGATATCTCAATAAAAGAAATCGAAGAATCAATCAGGTCATTAAAAAACGGTAAAACACCGGGACCAGATGACATTGGCTCGGAATTTTATAAAATATTTTATGATCAGATTGTACCACATCTGAAATCATTATATGAACATATATATACACAGCAAAAACTATCAGAAACATTAAATGAATCTACTATAACACTTTTACCTAAAATAAACAAAGACTTGGATGAACCAGGGTCATTTAGAGCAATAGCTCTTTTAAATACTGATCAAATGATATTAACTAAAATATTAGCACAAAGGTTAAGCTCAGTTGTTAATAAATTAATTCATCCCGATCAAACAGGATTTATACCAAAACGATATTCTTCATATAATCTGAGACGGTTATTTAATATTATATACTCGAAAAGAGGTATTAATAAAGATCTAGTAGTTATTTCGTTAGATGCAGAGAAAGCCTTCGATCAAGTGGAATGGCCTTATTTGTTCTCGGTTATGGAAGCTTTCAAACTGGGAGAAAAGTTTATTACCTGGATCAAATTGTTATATGCAAATCCGACAGCTAGAATAACAACAAACTGAATGTTATCACCTAAATTCAATCTATCTCGAGGTTGTAGACAAGGTTGCCCTTTATCCCCTTTACTGTTTGCACTGGCAATAGAACCACTAGCTCAGAGGGTGAGATCACATCTGGAAATACATGGATACGATACTAGAGAAACTAAAAATAAAATTTCTTTATACGTGGATGATGTATTACTTTACATCACAAAACCAGAAACTAGTATTCGAAATTTGTTAAAATTAATAACTGAATTTGGATCCTACTCAGGATATAGTATCAATTGGAATAAAAGTGAACTTATGCCAATAACGGTAAATAACTTACACATATTACAACAATTCCCTTCTAAGATAACAAATGAAAAAATTAAATATCTTGGAATTTTCGTAACAAAAAAATTTGACTCATTATTTAAATCTAATTTTCCATCATTATTGAATAAATTAAATAAGAATATTTTATATTGGAAAACTTTTTCAATGTTAGGTAAAATTAATATAATAAAAATGATTTTCCTTCCACAATTATTATACCTTTTCCAATTAATTCCGATATATCTCCCTAAAAATTTCTTTAAAAAGGTGGACTCCCTAGTCACTAACTTCATTTGGGATTATAAGAGCCATTGAATAAATAAAAAACATTTATGTAAATCAAAAATAAATGGAGGTCTAGCACTACCAAATTTTTATGTTTTATTACTGGGCAGTCAACATTAAAATATGAATTTTTGGTTAGATGAAACAGATAACCAACCAACTTGGTTAAATATGGAAAAAGAAGATTGTTCTCCTTTTGAAATTAGTTCTATAATATTTGCTAATATTAATCTAGCTAAGAAAACATAGTGAAAACTCGATAATAGAAAGTGGAATACGTATTTGGAAACAAATAAAGAAAACATTAAAACTAAAATCTATACCACTATCTCTTAGCATTGTAAATAATGTTATGTTTAAACCTTCAATGATGGATAAAAGCTTTTTTACAATGGAAAAATAATGGAATTATTAAGATCGGTGATCTCTATAAGGAAAACTCTTTCCTTTCATTTCAAGATCTACAACAAATTTATGGACTACACTCTAAAGATTATTTAAGATATTTACAAATCAGAGATTATGTTAAAGCAAATACACAGGAACTCAGAAATAGAACGACAGAAATTTTAGATGAATGCTTAAATAAACATCCGAATACAGAAAAAATGATTTCATATCTATATAACATTTTTATTGGATGTTCCATCAACAGAAATACATAGACAATCTTGTGAAAATGAATTTTGCCAAATTATTAGACCAGAAGTATGGGACGAAAGTTTACAACATATACACCATTGTTCGCTAAATGCTAAACACTCTCTTATACAGTTCAAAATACTACATAGACTATATTATTCAAAATCTAAATTACATAACATTTTTCCAAAAGTATCTTCTATATGTGATAAATGTCAACATTTAGAAGCCAATTTGTCACACTCATTTACAAACTGTATAAAAATTACAAAATTCTGGATAGAAATATTTAGGATAATTTCGAATGTCGTTAATATAATTTTGACACCTGATTCAAAGTTAATAATACTAGGAATACTGGAAACAGACCAATTAATAACAATGAATAGTAAGATTAAACGAGAACTTACCAGTTTGAAGTTTGATCTTTATTTTATGAGGAGTCGAGTTGAGGGACTACGTGAATAGAAGCCCGTACAGCCGTTGGTGCGTCAATCTTCAAAGCAGCGGAATGAATTCACAGCTAACAATGACCGAAGTATAACGGTAAGATGATAAAACTAGAACTACCAGATGAGATCTATGAGGGTGGGAGCGGAGGGCACGTAGTCCCTCAACTCGACTCCTCATAAAATAAAGATCAAACTTCAAACTGGTAAGTTCTCGTTTAATCTTACTATTTTACTTCGGAGCCACGTGAGTGACTACGTGAAGACTTCAAAGCACTGTGAATTCACGCCGCAGACTCAAATCCGACGTTCACACTGCCTGGATTGACTCAAAAGTCGTTAACAATCAATCATGCATCAGTAATACATTTGTTAAATGAAATAACAGTTTATTTACAAACAAATCATAACAAACCCCTCTAACTCAGGGGAAAAATGTAACAGTACTGACACCCCAGAATCAGCAAACACCCGAGCCTTGAAATTGGCTTGTGACAAAACCTCTGAAAAGTTAGCTCACTGGACCATCCTGCGGCCGCGAGGACCTTGAAATCGTTTGCACCTACACCTTACTGTGTGGTTTTTTTGTGACTAATAAACAAAGCCAACTCTGTTCCTCTCAGAGGTTTAGTAATCTCAATGTAACGAGATAAATGTGAGACTATACAGAAGCGATCATCTGCGGGGTATGCTGAAAACACAATCTTACATCCTGTCATGCCTCTTTTATTATGTTTTAGCAAATCATAGACATAAAATATAATGGCATCAGCCGACACATGCATTCTATCTAGCCGTAGCTTTTGCAATGTTTGTACATGTTGGGCTGAAACCAACACCAGAAGCATGACCACCTTCATAGTTAATTTGGCTATAGATAGGCTTGTAACCGGAGCCCACTGGCGAAGAAGCATAAGAACCTCACTCACATTCCAAATACCGGCATACCTGAGTTTAGGAGGATTAGCATTGAAAACTCCCTTCATGAATCGTGAACTAACGGATGTGTCCCTACTGTATGCAATTCTGCATTCATAGGTAAATAAAAGACAGAGCACTTCTGGCTGAATTAATTGCACTGTAACTTAATTTTTTTGGTCAAAATAAAGAGTTGACAAACTCCAATACATCCGTGATCCCTGCCGTGTGATATGCAATATCCTGCTGTAGGCAGAATTGCTCCCACTTCCTTATATAGGTGATATATTGCTGCTGTGTACTATCCCTGCAGGCCGACGTGAGAACATCCACCGTCCGATGATACAGTCCTCTCCCCAGGTATGGCCTCCTTAAAATCTGCAAATTAACAGATCAATACGATCCTATAAAGGATGTTGATCCCCAGTGACTGGATTTACCAGTAGATTTTTATATTCTTGGGCATAAGCATGTAAGGCTCCCTAGCCATTTGTAATACAACGGGAAACCATGCTCGTGTAGGCCAATCTGGCACTACCAATACCCCTGAAGCGGAGTCCTCCTTGATCTTTTGCAAACATCTGCTGATGAGACAGAATGAAGGAAATACATACACAAACATTCCTCCCCCAATGCAGCGAAAATGCATCCACTGCTACTGCCCCAAGATCTGGTTACCATTAAACATATCTAGGTAACTGATGATTTAATCGAGATGCAAACAAGTCAATATCTGGCAATGCATACTGATCAATCATTTGGTTAAATACATCCTGATTTAACATCCATTCAATGTTGTCATTAAACTGACGTGACCTCTTCCTGGCAAATAAAGTCTGAAAGCCAGATATTTTGGTCAATACACCAGCTCCAAATCTGGTTAGCCAGTCTATCACAAGACTGTGACTTAACTCCACCCATGTGGTTTACATATGCCACTGCTGTGGTGTTGTCAATCTGAGCTGCACATGCAGATCCCTCCTTGTAGAACAATAAGCTTTGAGCCCATACCAGTGCCCAACAACTCTAAATAATCAATCCCTCTTAATTGAGGAAGCGATGTCTCATCCACATTCCATCTGCCTCCACAACTAGAAGACATATCTGTTGCACCCCAACCCAGTGCACTCACATCAGTCTGTAATATCAGTGACGGTGATTCCACCAAACCTTCCTTAAATTTTTTGAAACATGTACTATCCACCATTGTATGTCAGCAATCGCCCCAGCTGACAACTGCATAGGCCTATCAAAAATAGCCCCTTTGTATTCCCAGTGCCTGTTCCTTTGATGGTTGTAATTGTTGATAATGCAGAGGACAATACTGCACAGCTGGAAAGGCTGCAACAACTTCCCAATAAAACTGGCTACTTGTCTAATCGAAGGCCGTTGTTCTCCAACGAGATTAACACAGTCCTCAATTAACTGATTGAATTGATCCCTGGGCAAAGTTACCAACATGTGATTGGAATTAATGGTAAATCCCAGATAATCAATAATTTGGACTGGTGATAATTTAGATTTATCTGGGTGAATAACAAATCCCATTTGTTCAAAAGTGATTTTAACAACTGAAACTGATGATTGAGTTTCAGCATGAGTCTTTCCAACAATCAGAATATCATCTAAATAGGCCATTACCACATGCCCCTGAGCTCTAAGCAATGCTAACACAGGTTTTACCAATTTAGTAAATAATCTAGGAGCTGAAGTTAATCCATTCGGCAATGTCCTGAATTGCCACAGCTCAGTCATCCAAATAAATTTCAAATATCTTCTATCATCACCATGAATAGACACTGCGTAATACGCATTCTTTAAATCAATGGTTGCCATATAATACCCTTTGGACACTAGATGTTTGCCCGTGGTAAAGTTCTCCATTTTGAAATGCCTATAACAAACAAATTTGTTCAAATTCGATAAATCCAGAATAATTTTACTTCGGAGTCACGTGAGTGACTTCGTGAAGACCCCGCCAGCACGCATGCGCGGCATATCGTCGCGCGCATCTGCAGCGGCAGCTGGGGGGGGGAGTGCGCTCTCCCCACCGGCTCCTTCACAAGACCGGCAGGTAAGTATTACCTTCCTTTACAGCATGGACAAGGGCCGGAGGACGACGCTGTCGAGGAGCTGAGCTGTGCTGCGGCCAGCCGACGGCCCTTGTCCCCGGAGCTGCACGGAACGCCGGCAGCTTTAACGCTCACAGCATGGACAAGGGCCGCAGGACGACACTGTCGAGGAGCGGAGCTGAGCTGCGGCCAGCCGACGGCCCTTGTCCCCGGAGCTGCAAGGAATGCCGGCAGCTTTAAACGCAACGGTGGGGGCAGGAATGCGGAAGTCGGGCGCTCCCGCTAATACAGGGGCCGACTCACCCGAATGGGTTACCGCTACGGAGCTGCAAGCAACGGGTCCAGACTCCGAGCCCCCCGTCCCCCAAGAGAATAAGGGGGATACAGGTACGTGGCAAGGGGTCTTGTTTTCTTTACAGGCAACCTCTCCCCGAGCTCCAGTAGACCCGAGGGGGCTGGGCCGGGGGACAGCCGCACGACAGGGGAGCCCTGCAAAGTGCTTTACGTACCGCAGCCAGGGATATCTGCCATCGTGCAGCCCGGGCATAACACTGCTGCGTCGTGTAGGCCTGCTGGAGCAGATACCGCCGACAACACACCCCGTCAGGCTGCGGTCAAGGGCGGAGGTGGCAGCAGGAAGCGGTCGGTCAGCTCAGCGCTGCGAGCGGCCGACCATGCGCCTCCACGCCAAGTAATGGTGTAAGTGTGGAGGTAAGCTTGCACGGACTCCGGGGAGCCAGGTTCCGGGGGCCGGCGCCGAGTCAACTCACCTGCCTTCTTATCTGCCAGGTGGGCCGCCACAGTCTGGGAGAAGACAGACTAGCGGAGAGTCCGTGCGGGAGTCGTATGACCCTACTTGGGCTGTAGGTCACGACGACCTGCCATTGGACCATAGACCCTAAGGGGGTGAGGTCCGATGGTGGAAGCCCCAGTGAATTCGCAGGGCCTGGGGAAGTCGGCTTGTCCGCTGCATCTCGCAGGGACGGTCGCATTGAGCGGTTGGAGCTCTTAAATGATGCAACATCTCCAGCGGGACCGAGAACGAGAAGGACGGGACTCGGGGGGCATCCACTAGCCGTGCAAGGACTCCGCTCAGCTCCTCATCGTCTCCAGCCAGAAGCATTAATGATTGCCCAGCTGCTGAGTTTGACGACGACCAGGGACAGCCAGTGACCGCTGAACCAGAGCATGAGGAGGATGCTGGATGTGGTGAGTGAAGTTTGCCGTTTTTTACCCAGACAGGTGAACCCTGCACCACGAATTGGCGGGCACCATTGATTGCCTACGTATGCACCAACTCTGCAGTCAGATTCTCAATAATAACCTTGGAGAAAGGTTCTCCACGGGCATAACGGCGTTTTGCAAAACCCTGATCGGGGATAATGTGTCCAGTAAATAGCATGATGCACTGGCACTACTATGCAACGCCCCAGTATGAGATAAATTGCCTGCGTAAGAGCTCCATATAGCCCACACTAAACCCCAAATTCGCGGGGTTGTGCCGACCATTACCGCTCCACCGCCGCATCAGTTGCTTGGAAACCTGTACAAACAGGTGAAGGGACTGGACAAAGGAGGCCAAAACAGTGGGCCTCATGAAACTCCATCGACCAGAGTTCACCCATATCACCGGCAACAGCCTAATACAACCTGTGAACCAAGGCTGCCGGATAGGGCACAAAGATTCTACCTACCTCCATCTCAATAAATACAACGACCATTTAGAGCAAGGCCAACAGCGGCCTGCATGGGAAATGCGGCCGCCGGGGCCGTCAACCTCCATAACGTCCACCTGAAGCACCGTATGTATGGAACCGCCGTTCACTATGGAGGTAAGGGGGTCTGGCTCCTCTCACGCCGTAGTATCCCTCCTGTACGAATAGGTGGGCGATTGCGGGCGGCCTTGGACATATGGGGAAAACTGTAACCACAGATGAGTTTATTTTACAAAGTATTCAAGGGGTATATAATTCGTGGGAGGTATAGATTCCCATACCCAGCATTCGCCTCGTAGGAATTTACTCTATCCCAAAAAGAGGTGGAGGCAGGGCATGCTGAAATTATATGGCGAGCAGGGAAAAGTGGTAATTGGCATAACCAAGCATGGACATATTGAGTTGAGCCTAATATGTTCACCAGCAGTAAAAAGAAGAGGAATGTCGGGTTATAATCGATTTAGCTGAGTTTGAACACTTTTGTACAATATACCCATGTCAAAATGGATGCTTTTTGGAACAGCTAGGTGGATGCTTTACTCAGGGTACTTTATGGCATGTATCAATTTGAAAGAAGCATGCTATAACGGTGCCCATCGCTGAGGCTCACAGGGAATTCTGAAGTTGTCTGGAAGGGTGCATTGCCTAATGGAACCATCACAGCTTAGGCTGTTTACCAAGTTGGTATTTACCGGTATTGGCTCTTCTCCGACAACAAGATTATAGTGATGGCATGTTGGATGAAATCCTTATAATGGGGCAGACCCTCCAATTGGCAATTCAAGGAGTGGCTGCAACCAAGGCTCTGCTTGAGAAGCTGGGATTGTAATCCATCCAGACAAATCAAAAACTGCACCCGCTACGGGTTATGGATTTGGTGTTCACCTTAGTCACTAAATTTAATGAAGTTTATCATCCCCACTAATAAAGCTACTGCTATATCAGAAGAGTGCCACAATCTTGCTTGCGCCAGGGTATCGACCATGTGGCAAACAGCGAAAGTTATTGGTATTGGTAACTCTAAATTGGTAACTACATTCCCAGCTGCACGATTCGGACCGCTACACTACCGAAATTCACAAAGGTCACAAATCACAGCATTAAAAAACAAATGCTGGCTGCTTTGATCGGCCACTTCGGTTACCACCGGAAGCTAGAAACGAGCTATAATGGTGGGTAGATAATATTAAAGAATGTCATTGACCTATTATATGGAGCAACCCTGATGTTGTGCTACTAACTGACACAAGTGCACCAGGCTGGGGAGCAACTGGTACGATGTCCAGTTGTGGTGGCAGATGGAACTCTCATGAGTCTACATTCCTGGAGTCACATGGGATAAACTATATAGAAATGCTGGGGGTATTTCATGGACTGCGGGCTTCTGTACTAATTCATGGGATTACATGTCCGCTTTCGAATAGATAATGCTACAATAATGGCTTACATCAATCATATGGGTAGTATCAGGTCGCTAGTTTGCAATGAATTGGCTAATACAATTCGGCACTGGTGCATTGAAAGAAAATATTTGGATTACTGCGACCTATTTGCCTGGGAAGCTTAATTCAGTGGCGGACACCAGGTCACGTGTCTTCAATGACAACATTGAGTGGATGTTGAACCCCCAAAATTTTGGAGATATTATAGCTCAAATTGGGGACAACCAGATATTGACCTATTTGCGTCCAGGCTGAACCATCGAATACCAACGTATGTGTTGTGGGAACCAGATTCTGGGGTAATAGCATTGGATGCGTTTTTATCCATTGGGGGAAATGGGTTGCTACGCGTTTCCCCCATGCTGCCTCAACAGTCGGGTATTGCAGAAAATTAAACTAGATTCTGCAACTGGCATATTGATCATTCCCGACTGGCCTACACAACCATGGTACCCGATGGTTGTAGGAATGTACAACAACCATGGATGGCGATTGGGAAACATCCCAAATTGATTACTCACTCCATTACAGGGGGGTCAGTCATCCTTGCCATGGTCATTAAACTTGTTGGCTTGCAGGTTCTGAAAAGACCGCTCATCCGGGCAGGCATCTCGTCAAGAGCCATGAACCTTATTGCAGCATCGTGTCGGGAATCAACCCGGAAACAATACCTCACTCAAATCAGAAAGTGGGAGGTTTTCTGTGCCCGGAACAACAAGTCCTCCAACTCGGCAACAATACCGGATGTGTTGGAGTTTCTAGCAGGCCTCCATTTTGATGCTGGCCTCTGCTACAGTGCCATCAACAGCGACAAGAGTACGCTGTATTCATACCTGGATATAGGTATCGGCTCCCACCACCTGGTGTCTAAACTAATGAGGGGAGTATTCAACACCAATCCCTCCACGACCCAGATATACAGTAACGTGGGATGTGGGGATCGTGCTGACCCTACTGATGAGCTGGGCTCCAATAGATGAGCTACCATTTGAAACAGCTCACCCTTAAGGTGGTGATGCTCATGGCACTAACGACAGCCCATCGAGTCCAGACGTTACAAAAAACTGCGACTGGACAACATGGTGGCCAACCCTGGTCAAATAAAATTCTTTGTTAAAGAGTTATTAAAACAGCACAGGCCAGGGGCGCATGGGCTGCAGCTGGAATTTCGGGCGTACCCTGTAGATGCCACACTCTGCATAGTCACCCATCTCCACCACTACATCCGAGTTACTGGAGGTATCAGGATGAAGGAACAGGGGCTCCTCATCAGTCGCAAAACCTCCGCATCATCGGGTGACTACACAGACGATCGCCAGGTGGCACAGGGTGGTGCTGGATGCAGCAGGAGTTGCTACTAACATTTTTAAGTCTTATTCCACCAGGGCTGCAGCGAGAGCCATGGAGGTGCCCATGGACCACATTTTCGCCACTGCGGGCTGGCCAGTGGGGGAAAAACCTTTCAACGGTTCTATAACAAATCTCTGGCCGTTCCTGCAACATTCGCAGAAGCTATCCTGGGTACCGCTCAGTAAATGTCTGGCCCCGAATTAGGGGTTGTTGTTTAGTTGATTAATAAATTGTGTTGATTTTTCAGCCACTGTCAACTGAACTCCATTAACAGTCTTACTCCATCAGAATGGCGGCAGTGTGATAAGCATGGACGTTGTTCAGGGCGTGAAATCACAGAGCTTTGAAATCTTCACGAAGTCACTCACGTGACTCCGAAGTAAAATAGTAAGATTAAACGAGAACTTACCAAGTTTGAAGTTTGATCTGTATTTTACGAGGAGTCGCGGTGAGGGATTTCGTGCCCACCGCTCCCACCCTCTATCATCAGGTCAAACAGGTAGTTCTACGGTTTTCATCTTACTATTTTCAGTCATGGTTGGTTCTGTGATTACACACACCGCTGCTTTGAAGGATGCCGCGCATGCGTGCTGGCGGGGTCTTCACGAAATCCCTCACCGCGACTCCTCGTAAAATACAGATCAAACTTCAAACTTGGTAAATTCTCGTTTAATCTTACTATTCTACATCCCCCAGTCTTTTTAGATCTGGGAAATATACTTCTTTGAGGGATGAGGGAATTGAAGGCAATATCTCCAAGTTTGCGGAAGACACTAAGCTGGGGGCAGTGTTCGCTGTGAGGAGGATGCTAGGAGACTGCAAGGTGACTTGGATAGGCTGGGTGAGTGGGCAAATGTTTGGCAGATGCAGTATAATGTGGATAAATGTGAGGTTATCCACTTTGGTGGCAAAAAACAGGAAAGCAGACTATTATTTAAATGGTGGCCGATTAGGAAAAGGGGAGATGCAGCGAGACCTGGGTGTCATGGTACACCCAGTCATTGAAAGTAGGCATGCAGGTGCAGCAGGCAGTGAAAAAAGCGAATGGTATGTTAGCTTTCATAGCAAAAGAATTTGAGTACAGGAGCAGGGAGGTTCTACTTCAGTTGTACAGGGTCTTGGTGAGACCACACCTGGAGTATTGCGTACAGTTTTGGTCTCCAAATCTGAGGAAGGACATTATTGCCATAAGAGGGAGTGCAGAGAAGGTTCACCAGACTGATTCCTGGGATGTCAGGACTGTCTTATGAAGAAAGACTGGATAGACTCGGTTTATACTCTCTGGAATTTAGGAGATTGAGAGGGGATCTTATAGAAACTTACAAAATTCTTAAGGGTTGGACAGGCTAGATGCAGGAAGATTGTTCCCGATGTTGGGGAAGTCCAGGACAAGGGGTCACAGCTTAAGGATAAGGGGGAAATCCTTTAAGACCGAGATGAGAAAGACTTTTTTCACACAGAGAGTGGTGAGTCTCTGGAACTCTCTGCCACAGAGGGTAGTTGAGGCCAGTTCATTGGCTATATTTAAGAGTGAGTTGGATGTGGCCCTTGTGGCTAAGGGGATCAGAGGGTATGGAGAGAAGGCAGGTACGGGATACTGAGTTGGATGATCAGCCATGATCATATTGAATGGCGGTGCAGGCTCGAAGGGCTGAATGGCCTACTCCTGCACCTAATTTCTATGTTTCTATGTTTCTATACTTGACAGAAATTGTTGACTTTGATAGACAGAAGGCTCAATTACCCCTTCTTATGTAACGACTGAATCTCTGCTTGAATAAGCACATTTTCCTCATCTGAAAAATAAGTTTACGACTAGGAAAATGTTGATTAGGTAGACTGTCATAGTAAAATCCAATTTTTCACCCCTTCAATACACTAAGTATGAACAAATCTGATGTCAACTGCTGCCATTGTTTGAGAACAATTTTAACCTTCCCCAATTTGAACAGGAACATCAGTTAATTCATCGTCTGTCAATGTTATATTCCTTACCAGCATCTTTCCTTGCGGCCTTGTTGTCCTCGACTTCTTGTAGAGAACCTTTTTTTGCCTTGCTTCCAGCTGGCTTAATGAGGGCCATGGTTATAACAACCTCATAACAGTCTTTGACCCTTTTTGCAAGGTTACCACCAAACAACAGATTTCGTGGTGGTACACTGGTCGGTTTGCACAACTCGCCAAATTCGGGTTAGCACTGGCCTAATAGCGGCCCTCCCCGACATTATTAATTTCAAAATGCATTACAAAGGAGTCCCATTTCATCCTGGTGTGCTTCAACCATATCATTTGTATCAATAACTTTCACCACAGCTGTAATACCTGCTTACAACAGTTTAAGCACTTTTTTAAAACTTCATCTCCTGGGCCCTAGCAGGCAAACCCATCTATGCAAATTTGGTGATTAACCACCGGTACCTTCAGGAGATCACAATTAACAGGAGCTTTATAGTTTTTTTTGCTACTTCATCCATAGCTAGCTCCTGTAACTGGTGGGAGAGCATATACTGAATGGCTTTCGGCCAATTCTACATCAATCGCCTTTCCTGCCTCTCTACACTCAGCAAACTTCCCAGCAATGTTCGGAATTACCTCCAACCGAACACCTTGCTCTCCCCCAGCATAGAAACAGTGTCAGCAAACTGCCCTGATAGAACATCCTCCTCACAGGCAGGATAGTTCTGCAGCCCTGAAACAGGTGCTGCTAGCACAAGCTCTCCATCAGCCTGGCTTGGGCATCACTCCTCCTCACGGAGCTGGAACATCCTCCTCACAGGCAGGATAGTTCTGCAGCCCTGAAACAGGTGCTGCTAGCACAAGCTCTCCATCAGCCTGGCTTGGGCACCACTCCTCCTCAAGGAGCTGGAACATCCTCCTCACAGGCAGGATAGTTCTGCAGCCCTGAAACAGGTGCTGCTAGCACAAGCTCTCCATCAGCCTGGCTTGGGCACCACTCCTCCTCACGGAGCTGGTCCTGTCGAGCATTCTTTTGTAATAGAATCTCGACGTGGGAGAGCCGTGAGCAAACGGACTCTCCTATGGAGGGTATAACCTCCAGGCCCGACTCATCTACGGGCCACAGAGACTTGCCAGTGGCCTTCCACCCTACTGTGCAAGCCTCCACTGCCCCCCGGCAGTGGGTCCGCAACCACTGGCTGTGTAGCCAGCACCGGACCAGGTGTACCAGACGGGCCTCCATCCTCAACACTCTCCTGGTCACTCTCCTTTCTACCACCGGAGCGCCTCGCCGACACCCTTCTTCACTTTCTGCAATATATCTACTCCCAACCGTCGCAGAAAATGACCTGTGGTAAAATATTTCAACAAACCTTACCTCCGTTTAAACTTGTTAACGAAAACTGCAGATGCTGGAGAATCGAGGGTGAAGTCTGAAGAAGGGTCTCGACCCGAAACGTCGCCCATCTCCTTCGCTCCTTAGATGCTGCTGCACCCGCTGAATTCTCCAGCTTTTCGTGTAACCCGTTTAAACTTACCGCTCGGAGGAGCGCTGCTGCTCCAACCGCCCGACTGCACCAGCGTCTGACATCATGACGCACCAACGGCTGTACGGGCTTCTATTCACGTAGTCACTCACGTGACTCCGAAGTAAAATCAAATAATTTTTATTGATTATGGGTTAATAATTGGGAAAAAATTAATATTAAAATTTTGGAAAGGTCCTACATCCCCTAGAATCAAAATGTGGAATACAGAAATGTCGGAGACTCTTCATCTGGAGAGATTGAGGCTTGTCCTAATGGACAGGTTAGATCTCTTCAGAGGGATATGGTCTCCATATATTGAATATTTACAGAGTCATAACGGCTCGGTACGAGGGCTTGACTGAGGCCTGAATATTAGAATGGATTGAAGAAATATATATAATAAATCATGCCTATATCTCCAATGACGGATTAATGATTAACACTCCATTCGCTTTCATATTTATCTCTATCATTTTCCTACTTTATAAAAAAATTAAAAAAGCGTATAGAAGCATATAGTCTTTAATTTTAATATTAATAATAATATCAATATTATTAATATCACAAAAGTTTATAATGATGTATTTTCATTTATGTAAAACTGTAATTTTCATAAATATGTTTCTATAATAAAAAATATTTAACAAAAAATAATATCAGGAGGGCCGCTATTAGGCCAGTGATTAATCCGAACTTGGCGAGTTTGTGCAAACCGACCAGTGTACCACCACGAAATCTGCTGTTTGGAGGTAACCTTGCAAAAAGGGTAAAAGACTGTCATGAAGATGTTAAAACCATGGCCCTCATTAAGCCAGCTGGCAAACAAGGCTAAAGGTTTTATCCGTATCGGAAAGGCACTAGTGTGGATGCAGGAGAAGGAGCGAGCCGTTCAGGTCTTCAATATCGGATCTGGCAGGCTGCCACTGGTATGAAGGGGAAGGTGCCTTTCTCTACAAGAGGTCGTGGACGACAAGGTCCGCAAGGACAGATGCAGGTAAGGAATATACCATTGACATACAATGAATTAACTGATGTTGCTGTTGAAATTGGGGGAAGGAGTTGACATCAGATTTGTTTATACTTAGCAGTATTGAAGGGGTGAAAATTGTATTTTACTCTAATGACAGTCTACCTATTCAACATGTTCCTAGTTGGAAACTTATATTTTCAGATGAGGAAAATGTGCTTATTCAAGCAGAGATTCAGTCGTTATATAAGAAAGGGGTAATTGAGACTATCAAAGTCGACAATTTGTGTCAAGTATATTTACCAGATCTAAAAAGACTGGGGGATGTAGAATTATTCTGGATTTAATGAGTTTGAACAAATTTGTTTGTTATAGGCATTTCAAAATGGAAACCTTTATCATGGCCAAACATCTAGTGTCCAAAGGGTGCTATATGGCAAGCATTGATTTAAAGGATGCGTATTACTCAGTGTCTATTCATGGTGATGATAGAAGATATTTGAAATTTATTTGGATGATATTCTGATTGTTGGAAAGACTTATGCTGAAGCTCAATCATCAGTTTTTGTTGTTCACCCAGATAAATCTAAATTATCACCAGTCCAAATTATTGATTATTTGGGATTTACCATTAATTCAAATCACATGTTGGTAAATTTGCCCAGGAATAAATTGGATCATTCAATTGAGGACTGTGTTAATCTCGTTGGAGAACAACGGCCTTCAATTAGACAAGTAGCCATGTTAATTGGAAAGTTTGTTGCAGCATTTCCAGCTGTGCAGTATGGTCCTCTACATTATCAACAATTACAACGATCAAAGGAACAGGCACTGAGAATACAAAGGGGCCATTTTGATAGGCCTATGCAGTTGTCAGCTAGGGCAATTTCTGACATACAATAGTGGATAGTAAATATGTTTCAAAAAGTTTTAGGAAGGTTTTGGTGGAACCACCTTCAATGATATTACAGACTGATGTAAGTGCACTGGGTTGGGGTGCAACAGATATGTCTTCTAGTTGTGGAGGCAGATGGAATGTTGATGAGACAACCCTTCTTCAATTAAGATGGATTAATTATTTAGAGTTGTTGGGAACCTGGTATAGGTTTAAAGCTTATTGTTCTACCAGGAGGGACTTGCATGTGCAGGTTCAGATTGACAACACCACAGCAGTGGCATATGTAAACCACATGGGTGGAGTCAAGTCACAGTCTTGTGATAGACTGGCTAACCAGATTTGGAGCTGGTGTATTGACCAAAATATCTGGCTTTCAGCAATTTATTTGCCAGGAAGATTCAATACTGTAGCTGACACTGGGTCATGTCAGTTTAATGACAACATTGAATGGATGTTAAATCAGGATGTATTTAACCAAGTGATTGTTCAGTATGGATTGCCAGATATTGACTTGTTTGCATCTAGATTAAATCATCAGTTGCCCAGATATGTTTCATGGGAACCAGATCCTGGTGCAGTAGCAGTGGATGCGTTCTTGTTGCATTGGGGAGGAATGTTTGTGTATGTATTTCCTCCATTCTGTCTCATCAGCAGATGTTTGCAAAAGATCAAGCAGAACTCAGTTTCAGGGGTATTGGTAGTGCCAGATTGGCCTACACAAGCATGGTTTCCTGTTATATTACAAATGGCTAGGGAGCCTTACATGATTATTCCCTAGAATAAAAATCTACTGGTGAATCCAGTAACTGGGGATTAACATCCTTTACATGATCATATTGATCTGTTGATTTGCAGATTTTAAGGAAGCCATACCTGGGGAGAGGACAGTCTGATCGTACTGTGGATGTTCTCACGTCGGCCTGCAGGGATAGTACACAGAAGCAATATATCACCTCGATAAGGAAGTGGGAGCAATTCTGTCTGCAGCAGAATATTTCATATCAAACTGCATGGATCACAGATGTATTGGAGTATTTGTCAACTCTTTATTTCGACCAAAAATTAAGTTACAGTGCGATCAATTCAGCCAGAAGTGCTCCGTCTTCTTATTTACCCATGAATTCAGAATTGCATACAGTATGGACACATCCGTTAGTTTCACGATTCATGAAGAGAGTTTTCAATTTTAATCCTCCTAAACCCAGGTATGCCCTGGAATGTGAGTGAAGTTCTTATGCTTCTTCGCCAGTGGGTTCCAGTTACAAGCCTATCTATAGCCAAATTAACTATGAAGATGGTCATGCTTATGGCGTTGGTTTCAGCACAACGTGTACAAACATTGCAAAAGCTACGGCTAGATAGAATGAATATGTGGGCAGATGCCATTGTATTTTATGTCTATGATTTGCTTAAACATAGTAGAAGAGACATGACAGGATGTAAGATTGTGTTTTCAGCATACCCCACAGATGATCGCTTGTGTGTAGTCTCACATTTATCTCGTTACATTGAGGTTACTAAAGCTCTAAGAGGAACAGAGTCTGAATTATTTATTAGTCACAAAAAACCACACAGTAAGGTGTCGGTGCAAACAATTTATTTATTTTTTTTTTTTGAATTTATGATTTTTATTTTTAAATTTTATAATACAACTTAGGAGATAGGTCCGTAGGTACAGAAAACAAAACTATTCGTCTAGTCCTGGGTTCAAGCTTCCGTCGAGCCTCAGCGCTGGCCCATTCTAATATTCTAAATGACCATATTCTAATAAATAATTCAGGTTTGTCGATTAAAACAAATTTTTTCCAGATTTAAGGTCTCTGACATCTCCATAATCCACATTTTAGTTGTAGGGAATGCAGGGTTTTTCCAAAATTTTAATATTAGTTTTTTCCCAGTTATTATACTATAATCCAGGAAATTTCTTTGGTTTATTGTTAGTTTTAGGTATTGTTCAGATATGCCCAATATTATTAATTTAGGATCGGGATCCAGTTGAATATTAACCACTACGGAAATAATTTAAAAAAAATATCCACCCCAAATGTTTTAATTTTTATGCAATTTACAAAAGTGTGGGTTAAATTAGCCTCAGAGTATTGACATTTATCGCAGATAGGAGAGATATTAGGAAAAATTCTGTTTAATTTTGTTTTAGAATAATACAATCTGTGTAATAATTTAAATTGTATTAAAAGAATGTCTGGCGTTTAACGAACATTGATGTATATGTTATAGGCTTTCATCCCAAATAATCTTTTGTTATGGGTTGAACTAATTCATTTTCCCATGCTTGTCTATGTGATTCCGTCGACGGATTCTCACTATCTAACAGAATATTGTAAATATATGATATTAAATTGACTGTATTGGGATGTTTATTCAAACATTCATCTAGAATCTCTGGCTCTCTAATTCTGTATTCTTGTGTATGTGATTTAACATAATCTTTCAATTGTAAATATCTAAAAAAAATATTTGAATGTAATCCATAATTTTGCTGTACCTCCAGAAACGAGAGGAACATACCATTTCTATAAAGATGTCCCATCTTTTTAATTCCATAGTTTTTCCATTGTGTGAAGCCTTTATCCAATACCGAAGGCTTAAATGAAGGGTTATTTGCAATAGGGCGGGAAAGTGATAAATTATCCAATTTTAATGTTTTTTTTTAATTTGTTTCCAAATTCGAATACCACTATGTATTATTGGATATTCACTATAGATCTTTTTGTTCAATTTTGTAGGGGATAGGAGAATCGGACCAATTTCAAATGGCAGACAATCCTCCTTTTCCATCTTTAACCAATCTGGTTGTTGATCCATATCTTCCAACCAGAAATTTAAGTTTTTGACATTGACTGACTAGAAATAAAATAAGAAATTTGGTAAGTCTAATCCTCCGTTCGTCTTAGATTTACACAAGTGTTTTTTACTTATTCTGTGATTCTTATAATTCCAAATAAAACTTGTTACATTAGAGTCAATTGTTTAAAATACATTTTTAGGTAGGTATATTGGAATTGATTGGAAGAGGTATAGAAGTTGGGGAAGGAAAATCATTTTAATTGCATTAATTTTACCGAGCATTGAAATAGGAAGCGTTTTCCAGTATTGAATATTCTTATGCAATTTATTAAATAAGGGCACGAAATTTGATTTAAATAAAGAAGTATATTTCTTTGTCATATAGATTACTAAGTATTTAAATTTTTCATTCACTATTTTAAAAGGCGATTGTTGCAATATGTATATATTAGGTTCCATTATTGGCATAATTTCACTCTTCCAGTTAATTCTATATCCCGAAAATAAACCAAATTGAGTTATAAGATTTAACAGATTATGGATACTAATTTCTGGCTTTGTAATATATAGTAGTACATCATCTGCATATAGAGAAATTTTATTAACTGTATTTTTAGTATTATACCCATATATTTCTGGATGAGCTCGAATTCAATCTGCTAGTGGTTCTATAACAAGAGCAAATAGTAATGGTGATAACGGACATCCTTGTCTACAACCTTTAGTTAAATCATTTTTTTTGATAACATTTGATTTGTCATTATTCTGGCTGTTGGATTGGTATATAAAAGCTTAACCCAAGTACAAAACTTCTCACCTAATTGAAAAATTTCCATCACCGAAAATAAATAGGGCCATTCAATTTGATCGAATGCTTTCTCAGCGTCTAGCGAGATGACTGCTAAGTCTTCATTAGCTATTCGATTTGAGTATATAATGTTGAATAATCGTCTCAAATTATAATATGAATAACGTTTTGGAATAAAGCCAGTTTGATTGGGATGTATTAATTTATAAATCACTAAGCTTTATCTGTGTGCTAAAATTTTGGTTAAAATTTTCTGATCGATGTTTAATAGAGAAATTGCTCTATATGAACCTGGATCTTCAAGGTCCTTATCCGTTTTTGGAATAAGTATTATAGTAGATTCATTTAAGGTTTCTGGGAGTTTCTGTTGCATGAATGCTTGCGTATATAATGTCTGTAGGCGTGGCGAGATCAAATCATGAATTTTTAATAAAATTCACTATTTAAACCATCTGGTCCAGCGGCCTTTCCATTTTTTAAAGAATTAATAGATTCCTGAATATCTTTTACTGATATTTCGGCCCCTAATATTTTCCTCTCTTTCAAATCTAAACCAGTAAGGTTACAATTTTGTAAAAATAATTTCAATCCTACGGAACCCCCTGCTGTTTTGGTTGAATAAAGTGTTTGATAGTATTGAGAGAATCTATCATTAATATCCTTGGGTAATGTTAATATTTCTCCCGTATCTGATTTAATTTTATATATTGTTTTTTCCTCTTCCTGTTTCCGGAGCTGGCGTGCCAATAATTTTTGTGGTTTATCTCCAAATTCAAAGTGTAATTGGTTAGTCTTTTGGTAAAGTTTTATGAATTGGTCCGAATATATTCGGTTTAACTTATATTTGAGTGCAGCAATTTTATTATGTATTATTATAGAAGGTGCGATTGCATTCACCATATCTAATTGCCTTATTTCCATTTCCAATGCCAGTTGCTTGGCGCGGTTCTCTTTATTACGAAAGGCTTGCGCGGAGATTAACGCTCCTCGCATAAATGCTTTAAATGTTTCCCAAAGAAGGGAAGCAGAGATTTCAGGGCAGTCATTTGTCTCAAAAAACATATTTATCTGTTTGATAAGATATTCATAGCATACTTTATCATTTAAAATTTTGAGGATTAAGTCTCCATTGTGTCTGCTTGTCGGTCATACCACTTAGTTTGATCATAACTGTTAAGGGAGCATGATCCGAAATTATAATATTATGATATTTCGAATTATAAGTAAATGGGATGAGTTTAGAATCTACTAAAAAGTAGTCTATCCTTGAATAAGTTTTATAACTGATAACTTCAAGGTGGCTAAAGCAGGTCCTGGGAATTGCTGGAATTGATACTGATAAATTCAAATCTCATTCCACCAGGGCGGCATCAACTTCCGCGGGAAGCGCGATGGACGTGCCAATAGACCATATCCTCGCGGCCGCAGGATGATCCAGTGAGTTGACCTTTCAAAGGTTTTATCTCAAGCCGATTTCAAGGCTGGGGGTGTTTGCTGATTCTTTTTTGAGTACTGTTATAGTTTCCCCCTGAGTTAGAGGGGTTTGTTATGATTTTGTTTGTAAATAAACTGTTATTCATTTAACAAATGTTATTATTGATGCATTATTGATTGTTAACGACTTTTGAGTCAATCGATGCAGTGTGAACGTCGCATTTGGGTCTGCGGCGTGAAATCACAGTGCTTTGAAGTCGTCACGTAGTCACTCACGTGACTCCGATGTAAAATAGTAAGATTAAATGAGAACTTACCAGTTTGAGTTTGATCTTTATTTTATTATGTATAATTATGAATATCTTTAACAAGGTTCCCCATGGAAGGTTGGTTCAGAAGGTTCAATCTTTGGGTGTTAATTGCGGAGTAGCAAGATGGATTCAACAGTGGCTGAATGGGAGATGTCAGAGAGTAATGGTGGATGGCTGTTTGTCAGGTTGGAAGCCGGTGACCAGTGGGGTGCCTCAGGGATCTGTGTTGGGTCCACTGTTGTTTGTCATGTACATCAATGATCTGGATGATGGGGTGGAAAATTGGATAAGTAAGTATGCAGATGATACTAAGATAGGTGGTATTGTGGATAATGAAGTAGATTCTCAAAGTCTACAGAGAGATTTGGCCATTTGGAAAAGTGGGCTGAAAGATGGCAGATGGAGTTTAATGCTGATAAGTGTGAAGTGCTAACATCTTGGCAGGACAAATCAAAATAGGACGTACATGGTAAATGCTAGGGAATTGAGGAATGCTGTGGAACAGAGGGATCCAGGAATAACTGTGCAATAGTTCCCTGAAGGTGGAATCGCATGTAGATAGGGTGCTAAAAGAAAGCCTTTGGTGTGGGGTTGCTGGCCTTTTATAAATCAGAAAGCATTGAATATAGGAGTAGGGAAGTAATGTTAAAATTGTACAAGGCTTGGTAAGGACCAATTCTGGAGTATGGTGTACAATTTTGGTCGCCTAGTTAAGGGAAGGATGTCAACAAAATAGAGAGAGTAACAGAGGAGATTTACTAGAATGTTGCCAGGGTTCCAGCAAATTACTATGTTACAGAGAAAGGTTGAACAAGTTAGGTCTTTATTCTTTGGAGGCGCAGAAGGTTAAGGGGGGACATGATTGAGGTCTTTAAAATGATGAAAGGGATAAACAGAGTTGACGTGGATAAGCTTTTCCCATGAGGGTAGGGAAGATTCAAACAAGAGGGCATGACATGAGAATTAAGGGACAGAAGTTTAGGGGTAACGTGAGGGGGAACTTCTTTACTCAGAGGGTGGTGGCTGTGTGGAATGAGCTTCCGGCAGAGGTGGTGGAGGCAGGATCGATTTTAACATTTAAAAGTAAAGTGGATAGGTATATGGACGTGAAGGGAATGGAGGGGTATGGTCTGAGTGCAGGTAGATGGGACTAGGGGAAAACAAATGGTCGGCACGGACTGGAAGGGCCGAGAGGGCCTGTCTCCCTGCTGTAATTTTTATATGGTTATATGGTTATATGGTTAACATAGTTGCTGGAACCCTGGCAACATTCTAGTAAATCTCCTCTGTACTCTCTCTATTTTGTTGACATCCTTCCTATAACTAGGCGACCAAAATTGTACACCATACTCCAGAAATGGTCTTACCAATGCCTTGTACAATTTTAACATTACTTCCCTACTCCTATATTCAATGCTCTGATTTATAAAGGCCAGCACACCAAAGGCTTTCTTTACCACCCTATCTACATGCGATTCCACCTTCAGGGAACTATGCACAGTTATTCCTAGATCCCTCTGTTCCACAGCATTCCTCAATTCCCTAGCATTTACCATGTACGTAGTCCTATTTTGATTTGTCCTGCCAAGATGTAGCACTTCACACTTATCAGCATTAAACTCCATCTGCCATCTTTCAGCCCACTTTTCCAAATGGCCCAAATCTCTCTGTAGACTTTGAAAATCTACTTCCTTATCCACAACACCACCTATCTTAGTATCATCTGCATACTTACTTATCCAATTTTCCAACCCCATATCCAGATCATTGATGGACATGACAAACAACAGTGGACCCAAACACAGATCCCTGAGGCACCCCACTGGTCACCGGCTTCCAACCTGACAAACAGCCATCCACCATTACTCTCTGACATCTCCCCATTCAGCCACTGTTGAATCCATCTTGCTACTCCACCATTAACCACCCAAAGATTGAACCTTCTTAACCAACCTTCATGGGAGCCTTGTCAAAGGCCGTACTGAAATCCATATAGACAACATCCACTGCTTTACCCCTCATCAATTTCTCTAGTTACCGCTTCAAAAAATTCAAGAAGGTTTGTCAAACATGACCTTCCAGGCACAAATCCATGTTGACTGGTTCCTGATCAAGACCCTGTTTATCAGATGCTTTATATATATATTATATCTAAGTATCCTTTCCATTAATTTGCCCACCACTGACGTCAAACTAATAGGTCTATAATTGCTAGGTTTATTCTTGGAACCCTTTTTAAAAATGGAACAACATGCGCAGTACGCCAATCCTCCGGCACTATTCCCCGTTTCTAATGACATTTGAAATATTTCTGTCATAGCTCCTGCTATTTTCTACACTAACTTCCCTCAATGTCCTAGGGAATCTCCTGTCAGGACCTGGAGACTTATCCACTTTTATATTTTTCAAAAGTGTCAGTACTTCCTCCTCTTTGAATCTCTTAGTTTCCATAGCTACTCTACTTTTTTCCCTTACCTCACAGAGTTCAATATCCTTCTCCTTGGTGAATACCGAAGAAAAGAAATTGTTCAATATCTCCCCCATCTCTTTTTGGCTCTGCAAATAGCTGTCCATTCTGGTTCTCTAATGGTCCAATTTTATCCCTCGTTATCCTTTTGCTATTAATATAGCCGTAGAAACCCTTTGGATTTAATTTCACCTTTCTTGCCAAAGCAACCTCATATCTTCTTTTAGCCTTCCTAATTTCTTTCTTAAGATTATTTTTACATTCTTTATACTCCTCTAGCACCTCATTTACTCCATGCCTCCTATAATTATTGTAGATATCTCTCTTTTTTTCGAAACAAGTGTCCAATTTCCCCATGAAAACCATGGCTCTTCCCAATTTTCACTACTTCCTTTCAACCTAACAGGGACATGAAGATTCTGTACTCTTACAATTTCCCCTTTAAATGTCCTCCATTTCTCTTCTACATCCTTCCCATGAAACAAAGTGTCCCAATTCACTCCTTTAAAAAATCCTTACGCAATCCCTCAAAGTTAGCCTTTCTCCAATCAAAAATCTCCACCCTAGGTCCAGTTCTGACTCTCTCCATAATTATATTGAAACTAATGGTATTGTGATCACTGGTCCCGAAGTGCTCACCAATGCATACCTCCGTCACCTGACCTGCCTCATTTGCTAACAGGAGATCCAGCACTGCTCCTTCTCTGGTCGATACCTCTATGTACTGCTGTAAAAAACTATCCTGCACACATTTTACAAACTCCAAACCATCCAGCCCATTTACAGAATGTGTTCCCAGTCTATTTTTGGAAAATTGAAATCTCCCACAATCACTACCTTGTGCTTACTACTAATATCTGCTATTTCCTTACATATTTGCTCTTCCAATTCTCGCTCCCCATTTGGCAGTATATAGCACACCCCTAAAAGTGTTGCTACAAAACCGTTCCCCACTTCTTAGTTCCACCAAATAGCCTCCCTAGACGACAGCCCTCTAATCTATCCTGCCAAAGCACTGCTGTAATATCTTCTCTGACAAGCAATGCAACACCTCCCCCTCTGGTCCCTCCAATTCTATCACACCTGAAAGCAACGAAATCCTGGAATATTTAGTTTCCAATCACAGCCCTCCTGCACCATGTTTCACTGATTGCCACAACATCATATTTCCAGGTGTCAATCCAGGCTCCAAGTTCATCCACCTTACTTACAATGCTTATAGCATTAAAATATACACATTTTAGAAACCCACCATCCCTTATTCTCTGTCTATTATCTTTTTCATCTTTCTCGCCTACATTTTGGGTCCGAGTGCTTCCCTTCTCTGCCTCTTACCCCACACCCTGATCCCTAGCCCCCTCTACCCGAGTCCCTCCCCCCAGCCTTTCTAGTTTAAAGTCTCCCCAGTAGCCTTTGCAAATCTCCCTGCCAGGATATTGGTCCCCCTCGGGCTCAAGTGCAACCCGTCCTTTGTGTACAGATCATGCCTTCCCCAAAAGAGGTCCCAGTGATCAAGAAACTTGAATCCCTGCCCACTGCACCAGTCCCTCAGCCACGCATTTATCCTCCACCTCATTTCATTCCTACTCTCACTGTCACGCGGCACAGGCAGTAATCCTGAAATCGTTACCCTTTTGGTCCTTCTCCTTAACTTTCCCCCCAACTCCCTAAATTCTCCCTTCAGGACCTCATCACTTTTTCTGCCTATGTCATTGGTACCTATGTGTACCACAACATCCCATTTGTTTATTTTGAACAAAAATACTTTATGACCAAAATATGGTAAATAAAATAAAATAGTAAGATTAAATGAGAACTTACCAGTTTGAAGTTTGATCTTTATTTTATGAGGAGCTACGATGAGCGATTACGTGAAGAAGGCCGTCAGTCCGCATGCGCGTCAATCTTTAAAGCAGCAGTGTGAAGTCACAGATAAGAGTAGTTGACCTGAACATAGTAAGATTTGGATAGAACTAGAACTACCAGATGACCTTTATAATATGAGGGTCGAGAGCGGTGGGCATGTAATCGCTCATCGTAACTCCTCATAAAATAAAGATCATGCACTTCTGGCACTATTGATGGCACTGTAGCTTAATATTTGGTCATAGAATAGGGTAGATAGAAACTCCAGGATATCCGTAATGCGTTCTGATTCATACGTGATGTTTGAGATAGAACAGAACATCTCACACTTCTTGATGTGAGAGAAGTACTGTGTTTGTGTACTGTCCCTCCAAGCCACTGTTATCACAACCACTGTTCGTTCTGACAGTCCGAGCCCCAGGTATGGTCTCCTCAGAACATGCAAACCAATAAATTGATTCGGTCATGCAATGGATGGTTACTCCCCGTTACTGGGTGAACCAGCAGTTTCCTGCTTTTGGGGACAGTCATAAACAGCTGTGTTATCATTCCCAGGACTTGTGGGAACTAAGACGGTGTTGACCAGTCAGGCACTACCAAAATGCCTGTGGCGTTGTCTTGCTTGATTTTTGCCAAGCACTGGCTGATGAGGCAAAATGGGGGAAAAGCATACATAAACATTCCTCCACAATGTAGTGTGAATGCATCTACTGCCATTGCCCCTGGGTCTGGTTCCCAAGACACATATTAGGGTAATTGGTGATTTAGTCTGTTTAAATGGTTTATATGCAACCAATAATATAGTTACCTCAGCACCATTAACCCCGCCTAGTTAACATCAATCATAACGCCTTCCCCTTCCTGGGTACAGTTCAGTAGAATAATGTAGCCAGTGCTTGAGGATGCATGTAATACCTTGTGCTATCATTAAAAGATGTTGCACACTTTAAGAGTTTGTGAATTGCTTATTTACATGGTGTCGAAGCTGGAAGACACTTGCGTCTCCTGTCTATCGGGTTTTATTTCTTTTTTTTATTTGTGCCTTTTGTGCTTAATCTCTCTGACCATGGCGTCCTCTTGTAGAAAGCCCACGCAGCTTGTCTTTGATGCTGACATCTCTGAGCGCTGGGCCACGTTTGAATTTGATTTCACCCACTTTGTCAACGCCGTACACCGCACTGATCCTGACTCCCTTAAAGCCTCCCTCCTACTCAACCTTGTCAGACCTGATGCCATGAAGAGAGCCAGAACTTTCACCTATGCTCCAGCGGTCCTGGACGACAACAACGTGGTGACTACTCCTGCAGAATCTGCCAGTGACCCCGCTTGCCTGCTACGTAAGTTCAGGGAGATTTGTGACCTGCCCTCGAACCGCATTCTAGAGAGGGCACGGTTCTTTACAAGGAAACAGTTGCCGGATGAACCTGTTGAATGTTTTATTGCTGATTTGCGTTATCTCGCCCAGCGGTGCCGTTTTGGTGACATGACAGACCAGCTCACTAGAGACATTTTAGTAACTGGCACACGTGACCAGAAGCTGCGATGTGAGCTTCTAAGGGATCCGGATCTAACATTGGAAAAAGCCATGCATGCCTGCAGATTGTCTGAGGTCGTTGTATTGACAGATGACCACCGGGACTCGGGCAATAAATTTGTCAACCTGGCTGGGTTTAGGGGACCACAGCCTCGGATGGTAAACAATGCTTTTCTGCCGCGTGCCAACCCAGGTCATGGTGAAGTGCCCCCAAAAAGGTGCCCAAACTGTAACTACATGCACCACAGACTGTCGACGTGCCCCTGTAACTTTTATAAAAAGCTGAATCACTTCTCTGCTGCCTGTCGTTTATTCCGTTCCCGTGGGAGGCAGGTACAGATTTCCAGACCCAGTCTAAACATGCTGAGACAATCTGATATCTGTTACGACTCACAGCCCAACATAGCTGAATCCTATGATGCAGATCCAATTAATCCCCCCGAGGATTTGCATGTGTTTACCCTCCTACAGACACCCGGCCAACGTTCTGATCCCTCCGTATCTGTGACTGTCAATGATGTAACCTTCCTTGCAAAGTTTGACACAGGTGCGAAGGTCAACGTTGGTGTCAATAAATCTTTTCAACAAGATAAGGAATAATGAGCCCCTGGTTGCTGACAATGCTACCCTGCATGCCTATGGTGGAGAAATTCTAAGGCCTGCGGGGAGGGCCACTTTAACTTGCGTGCTGCAAAAGGCCACGAGAAACCTGGTTTTCTATGTTTTGAACTCTGATTGTGTAACCCTGCTGGGCAACCGTGCATGCCAAGATCTTGGCCTGGTGTCCTTCGACCGCACAGTCCACAAAGTGCAACTGTCGTTTAACCCGGTTGCAGAATACCAGGACCTGTTCAACGATGACCTGGGAAAGTTACCACTGACATACCATATTTCCATTGACCCAAATATACAACCCGCACCTCACAGGGTGTCTCACGCCATGAAAGACAGGGTCGAGGTGATGCTTAACAACATGGTCGAAAAGGGGGTGCTAGAAGTGGTTAGCGATCCCACCGATTGGGTCTCCACCATGGTTGCCACGATAAAGAAGGCAAGAATGAAATACGTGTGTGTATCAACCCGAAGGACTTAAACCTTGCCATCAGGCGACCACACTGCCCCATGCGGTCTGTTGAGGACGTGGCGGCTCAGGTCGGGCATGGCACCATCTTTTCGGTCCTAGACGCCAAGAACTCGTTTTGGCAGATCCCGTTGGACAAAGCGTCTTCTGACCTGATGACCTTCGCCACACCGTTTGGCAGATTCAAGTTCCTGCGAATGCCATTCGGCATCAATTCCACTAGCGAGGTGTTCCAGCGAACGATGGAGCAGATATTCTCAGACCTGCCATGTGCCATCATCGTGGATGATATCCTGGTTTATGGGAAGGACATTGCCGAGCATGACCTAAACCTCCGCCGCGTCCTGGATCGGGCGCGGAAGGCGAACCTGAAGCTGAATCCCAAGAAGTGCCGGTTTCGTGTCTCAGAAGTCACGTATGTTGGATACGTTTTCACCTCTAATGGACTAAAACCCAACCCCTTGAAGGCAGCTGCCATCTCCGAGATGGCAGCCCCCACCGACGTGCCAGGCCTACAACGATTCTTGGGCATGGTGAACTACCTTGGGAAGTTTGTAACAAACCTCAGTGAGCTGAGTGCTCCCCTGCGGCAGCTGACAAAAAAGGATATCGCCTGGGTCTGGCTCCCACATCACCAGCAGGCCTTTGACCGCCTCAAGTCGAAACTGATTAGCACTCCGACGTTGCGGTTCTTCGACGTGAGTCGCCCCATCACCGTCACCTGTGACGCTTCCAAGTTCGGTCTGGGTGCGGCTTGCCTTCAGTCTGTCGATGGATTGCTGCATCCTGTCTCCTATGCCTCCCGCACCATGACGGACACCGAGCAGCAGTACGCTCAGATCGAGAAGGAGCTGCTCGCGGTGGTGTTCGCCTGCTCCAAGTTCAGAGACTTCCTGTTCGGCAGCAGATTTACGGTTGAAACCGACCACTAGCCACTGGTGACAATCCTTAACAAGCCGATTCACACTGCCCCTGCCAGGCTTCAGCGTATGATGCTGAAGCTCCAGCATTTCGATTTCGACATCATCTACAAGAAGGGCAGCGAGATGCACATTACGGACACCCTATCGCGCGCCCCGCGGACCTCCTGTGCTCGCCACCCCTACGAAAACTTGCTCTTACTGGGCGTTAACTTTATTCCCACCTAGCAGCTACAGGTTTTGGCCGAGCACACCGCTGCCGATCCGGTTTTGCAGCGGCTTGCCTCTGTGATTAAAGCAGGGTGGCCTACAAAGTGCTCCACTGTGCCATCTGAAGCACAGCCTTTCTTCCTGGTCCGCGACAAACTGGTGCTCCAGGATGGCGTTATCGTCAAGGGACATAAAGTTGTAGTCCCGTCCTCCCTGTTTGACTTTTACTATTGTGCAGCCCATAGCGGACACCCTGGGGTCGATGCAACACTCGCCCACGCTCAGTGCCAATTCTACTGGCCTGGAATGGCCAAATATATCCGAGACCGAGTTTCTGCCTGCTCCACGTGCAACAATCTTGCTCCACACCAGCAGCAACAGCCCCTGCTGCAACAGCCCGCCCCTGCCTTGGCCTGGTCCTCGTTGGCTGCCGACATCTTCGAGTGGCGTGGTAACCACTACCTTGTCCTGGTCGACTCGTACTCAAACTGGTTCAAAGTGGATTTACTGACATCCCTCACGTCGGAGATGGTGATCCGAAAGCTGCGGAAACACTTCTCCACTTTTGGGTCCCCTGTCAGGCTGCAGACTGACAACGGCAGGCAGGTTACCAGCCGAGAATTCAAAAGTTTTGCCGACAAGTGGAACTTCGTGCATTTCACCAGGAGCCCAGAGTACCCACAGAGCAACGGCCTTGCAGAACGAGCCGTCCGCAGCGCCAAGCTTCTGATGGAACATGCAAGACTATCCAACTCTGATTTGTATTTGGATCTCCTGAACCTCAGGAATGTGTCCATGGATCCGGCCATGGGGTCACCTGCTCAGCGTCTGATGTCCAGAACAACCAGATCTACCATCCCGATTGCCCAGCGCCAGCTGAAACCTCGGGTGCTGGAGCCTGCCTCCGTGCAGAGGCTAATTCAAGAGAAACATGACAGCCAGTGGCGTTCCCACGATCGGTCATGCAGACCACTCGATCTCTGTTGCCTGGACAGGTTGTTCGGTTGCAGTTCGCCGGTGGTCACTCCCGGCTGGCTACCATGGTTGGGGTGGCCGACTCACCTCGTTCGTATCTGGTCGACTATGAGGGTACCATCTACCGAAGAAGCCGGCAACACCTGCTTGCGGTTAATGAGCCGAAGCCGCAGCCCCCGGGGCCCTATGCCCCGCCACTCTCATACCAGCAGCCAGCTGCCGTCCCAGCCAGTGTTCCCTGCATGCCTCGGTCCCCATGTTGTGTGGATGGTATTGAATTAAGAAGGAACTCAATTTGGAAGCCTTGTATACCGTGCAGTATAAACGGATCTGCTGTAATCCAACTCCATTCATTCAAGAAATATTGCAATCTCCCCCCAATCTCGTGCCTGAGTCATGTGTAATGTGTTCCACAAGGAACTAGATTCACCTACCTCAGATGTTATTGGCAGTACGGTGCTGGTTTTCGTGCTCGAGACTTGAGATGTAGGGCTGATGGAGGGTGCCCTCCGCGCATCCTTGCTGTGAGCCAGCTTGGGCCTACCCCTAAAAAAGACTTTTGTGCCTCTTCTTCGAGTCTCCCTCCCGTTCCGGTGCCCCTAGACAGGTATCGCCTGGTGCTGAAGAGAGCATAGGGGTGTTGCCGGTATGATAAGCCACTGGGTGGAGTGTGGACTCACATCAGGCGAACGGTCTTGGCCTCATCGTCCAGTTCCCGGACCTGCTTCGGCAGGTCTTCCCCAAATTGATAATTGGCCGGCTGGACGATGCTGGCCTTACACAGCACAGCAAATTTGGGGTTTAGTGCCGGCCGGATTGCGTTTTTGCGCAGGCAATTGATTTCAATGTGGGCATTACATATCAATGCCATTGCCTCCTGCTGTGTATCAGTCAGCAGCTCCCCATCCACAGACCTAGCAAAGGCCGTGATGCCTGAGGCAAGCAATTTAACCTTTTTTTGGAGCTTTATCTCCTGGGCTCTGACACCCGCTCCAATATGACCCCAGATAGAATGGTTTACGGCCAGCACAATTGGCAGGAGTATAGTACCTGTTGGTGGTCTCCTCCATTGCCAGATCTTTGAGTTGATGGGAGGACAAATAAATGATGGTAGTGGCCAATTCTTCATCCAGGGGTGCTCCTGATGGCGATGGTATGGCAAACTATGATGCCAATAGTGGCACTTCAGACCCGTGTCCCCGGGCGTGCTCACTTGCTGTGCCTCCAAACTCTGAGTCAGCTTGATACTGACACCGTGTGCTCCCCTCCCCAGAGAGTGAGACACTGTGCAGCCCTGTAAAAGGTGCCACTGGCGTGGGCCCCCGTGGAGTTTCGCGCTGATATTGCTCCCTCCTTTGGAGCATATCATTCTGGAGCCACCTCTCCATAAGGTGCTCCATATGGGTTAGTCGTACATAGACGCTACCCAATGAAGGAGTGGAACCCTCCTGGCCCAACTCATCCAAGTCTATGGGCCTCGCAGACGTCTGTGTGGCCGTCCGCCCCTGCAGGACTGCCATGGTGCTTTGTTCTGGCACCAAGTCTGTTGCCGCTGGCACCACTGCCAGCGACATTGAAGGCGATACAGACAGTCGCCCGCTACCCGCACTCCCGCGGTCTTCGGTGGCCGGCTTCACCGTAGACCGTCTCTTCACCTTTGACATAGCAAGGTTCAAACTTGGTAGGAAAACAAGAACGACCTTCCAGCCGAAAACGACCTCAGAGTAGCTTTAAAAACACTTACCTGAGGTTTTTAAACTTACCGCTGGAAGGAGCGACGTGCCTCCAGTCATTCATTGCCGCATGCTTCAGACGTGACTCCGAAGTAAAATCATAAAATAGCTCTGCTTATAGTAGGCTCTGAGCAAAGAAATATACGAATTAAGAGCAGGATTATGGCACACACCCCACAATCCTGCTCCACCATTCAAAAAGATTGTGGGTGATCAGATTATAACATTGATTCCATATTCCCAGCTCCATGTGATATTGTTTAATCCCGTAATTTTCCATTGAATTACCCACCACAACCTAAAAGATATTCAAACCCTCTGAATCTGCCACCATTTGATTAGTAAAGGCGATGGAAGTTATGAGGAGAAGGTAGGAGAATGGGGTTAGGAGGGAGAGATAGATCAGCCATGATTGAATACCAGTGTAGATTTAATTCTACTATTCCTTATGATCTTATGACCCCATCCATCGAATAAAAGGAGTATTTGGCATTCTCTATGGGAAGAAAAGTGTTTTAGACATTTGCCATCTGTTGTGGGGGTGTTACAATAATTAATGTTTTTAAACATTATTGGGATTATCAGCACTCACATTACATTGATCATTCCTTCTCCCCAACATGACAAAAACCCCAAACAAACACAGCATGCAAAAGCCTCACAACGCAGAGATTAGTTTAAAGGTTGGAAGTTGTACAACTTCCAGTTGTTGATGATACTGGAAATTGAAAACCAATGGGAGAAGGAAGGATCTGGAACAGCTCTCTCTTTCCAATGGAGTATCCCAGTATTTGAGTTCTAAAGAAAATACTAAGCATTTGCAACCTTGTTCAGCCAGAAGTGCTGAACAGATAATCCATCTAATCTACCTCCTGAAATTCTGACTGTCATGGAGGCAAATATTCATCACATGTAAATTCCCTTATTGCCATTTGGAAAGGTGTTGTGGGCTAAAGGGACTGGTTTACAGAGGACTAGTATGGACATTGTGGGCCAAATGGATTCTTGGGATGGCAGCTCAGTCACTCAAGCCTGATGTGCTGGCAGCTCATTCACGGCTGGTGGGCTGGCAGTTGACTCATGGCTATTCCTTGAAATTCCATTTCAAGCAGGGTGCAAGGCCACCAAATTCAAATGCAGTTTGCTACCATTTCAATCCGGGTGCGAGGCCACCAAATTCAAGTGCAGTTTCATACCACTTCAAGCAGGGTGCTAGGCCACCGAATTCAGGTACAGTTTCATACCACTTCAAGCAGGGTGCAAGTCCACCAAATTCAAGTGCAGTTCCATACCACTTCATGCAGGGTGCAAGTCCACCAAATTCAAGTGCAGTTTCATACCACTTCATGCAGGGTCCAAGTCCACCAAACTCAAGGGCAGTTTCATACCACTTCAAGCAGGGTGCAAGGCCACCAGATTCAAGTGCAGTTTCCTACCATTTCAAGCAGGGTGCAAGGCCACCAAATTCAAATGCAGTTTCATACCATTTCATGCAGGGTGCAAGGCCACCACATTCAAATGCAGTTTCATACCATTTCAGGCAGGATGAAACCACCATAACACCACACAAAACACCACATAAACACCACACTCACAGTTCAGTAGACATTCAGTGTGTTTAGTTGATTCACAGCTCAGACAGAGTCGTGACCTCTCCTCACCCACATCTTGCAGAGACCGAGCCATACCCACACTTCCGGCTTTTATAATCCCTACCCCCTCCCATCGGAGGGGGCTTGGCCTTCATGGGCGTGATTGACAGGAGAGAGATTCTCAAACATTTTTAAACACTAATAACACTTTTATTTTTCATTGATGGGAAGAATCCTCTGCACCTGATGAGCGGAGGGGGACTGCAGCGCTTCACATCAAACCAACCACCACCAACAGCCATTTGCTATGCTTGACTTCAAACCAACCACCACCTACTGCCATTTGCTGTGCTTCACTTCAAGCCAACCACCACCAACAGCCATTTGCCATGCTTAACTTCAAACCAACCACCACCAACAGCCATTTACCCTGCTTCACTTCAAACCAACCACCACCAACAGCCATTTGCCATGCTTCATTTCAAACCAACCACCACCAACAGCCATTTGTCGTGCTTCACTTCAAACCAACCACCATCAACAGCCATTTGCCGTGCTTCACCTCAAACCAACCACCACCAACAGCCATTTGCAGTGCTTCACTTCAAACCAACCACCACCAACAGCCATTTGCAGTGTTTCACTTCAAACCAACCACCACCAACAACAACCATTTGCAGTGCTTCACTTCAAACCAACCACCACCAACAGCCATTTGCAGTGTTTCACTTCAAACCAACCACCACCAACAGCCATTTGCAGAGATTCACTTCAAACCAACCACCACCAACAGCTATTTGCTGCGCTTCAATTCAAACCAACCACATTTTCATTTTCAAACCACATTAAGGGCACTCAAGGTCAGTAAAACCACACTCACAGTATAGTAGACATGTGTTCAGTTTGATTCACAGCTCAGACTAACAGACATGACCCTCTTGCTTCCCCCATCTTGCAGAGACTGACTGAGGCACTCAACAGTTCCGTGTTTTATAGGCCCTCCGGAAGGGGCGTGGCCTTCAGGAGACAGAATCTCAACATTTGTTAAACACTAATAATTCTTTTATTTTTCATTGATGGGAGAAATGCTCTTGTCCTGCACAGCGCCGGGGGACTCTGAATAAGATGGCCAAAAATCACAGACGCAAGTGGCAGCATTTTTTCTAAAATCAATATACAGAACAACAGGAAGTGGTCAAGATCAGACTTTTAGTAATATAGATATTCTTAGTGAACCATATTAGCGCTCCAGAAAGCCCCCCCCCCCCCCCCCCCCCCAACTGGCCACCAATATTGGAATTGGTGGGGAGGTGGAATATTGCGTTGGGTGACCAGCCCTCCCATGTGAACATGGGACGCAACAGGTCCCACTTAGTCTAGTCTAATCATAAAGACAGGGCCATTGAAAATCCCAAGTTTTCGTAAGCGTGAATTCCCTCCATCTGCGTTGTTGCCCATTCTTCCATCCCTTTCCACAGTCAAACCTATAACCTGTAAATCCTGCTATCAGTCACAAGCCCTTTTCTATTTCACTATCACTATTCAGTTCTATAATATATTATTTCCTATCCGAGGATCAACACTAATCAGCCCTCTCCATATTCACACAATGTTGTTCAATGTATATCTGATGATGGTTTCTCATATAAATTTTAGCTGTGTTCAGTCCAGAATTCCCCTACAGGCGTGACTCTTATTTAGAGCAAACAATGAAGAATGTTTCAATTCAACCAAATTCAGTCTCAGGCTTCAATTAATATTTTGATTCCAGGGTCCATCTCACCCTTCCCATTCCACAGAATGTGGTCGATAAACACAATTCCATCCAATTCCTATGGAATTCCCAGCTGTTCAAATTTAATCAATCAAATTCCATATGTTGTCAATTTTATTATAAAGCCAATTAAGAATGCCAAATCTGGGGACAATTTATTTACACCTTGATAATAGAAGCCGCTTTACCATCAAGGGTTAGACAAATTTAGATCCACCGGTCAAATACTTCTACTGATACCAACACCTACTCTCTTAGTACTTCTAATTCAATAGACTTTTTCTCCAGTACTTCTTCCTTACTATTTTTGAATAGGCTCTCAGTCCATAGGGGTTCTTCCTCATAACTAATTACCTTTTACCACTGAGTAACTCTTTTAGTATGTTAACTTTGGTCTCTCAATTGGGAGTCATTCACATTTCCTCTTTATTACAAATGCCAACTGTAATGTTCCCTGAATATCTCTTCCATTTTACCAGATCTCCCCAAGTTCCATTCCCTGATGTTCTCTGAATTATCCTTCCCATCTTTGGCTGCCTGTCTGGGGATGAGACAATAAAAATACCAAGTTAATAATCAAATTTTAAATACTCCTAAGCCAGATCTCATAAGTCAGATCCACATCTCAAACTTTAAAGTCCTTCCAATTTATCACCAAACAATTCAATATGGTATCAATTTGTTTCAAATTACTATAATTTAGGCACAAAGTAGGTGTCTTGCCCCCCGAACTACAGAGGAGTACTTCATCTTCAAATTTTTTAATTTAATTCTTCAAATTGGAGCTTGCCCCATTAGTCATCAGAGGTTGTCGGTATCTTTTTTAAAAATGTTAGATGGTGTTATTTTCTTTTTCCTTCACTGGTGTCAAAAGTTAGGTGATATTAAAGTTTGGCACTAGGGAAGGTATCTTCTTCTCCTTCCTCGATGTTAGTTTCAAAGGAGTAGGGATACTGAGGAGCAACCTTCTCTATTTGCTGGCCTCTCCCGGATGAATCTTAAAGAGACAGGACAGTATCATTTCTTCATTGTTGTTGGTCTTTGTCTCTGGGGAGCTACCTGGATGGAGATAATAACTATAGATCCTACCTGAGCTGTGTCTTCTGCCCGATCTTAAGGGTCTATATACTCTTTACCTCACTCCCCAGATAGTAGTATGTTCTAGGTTATACTCTTCTGGAGGCACAACAACTTTGTAACAAGTTAGTACAATAGCTCCTTTCCCTACTCCCGTACCTCCTGTGCAATAAGTTCATTTCTTCTCTACCTAGGCCAGTTTAGTTTCCTTCCATTCTTATTCTCTTTAACACGAGCTACTATGTTTCCCTTTTCATATTCCTTCCTTTTAGTGAGGTTTCTCAATCCCAATCAGCTTCTTTGTAACTTTTCCTGGGATTCAGAAGGGGCAGTGTTCTTTCTTGTTCTTATAATTTATTATTATTTTTGGGCCATATGAGGATACCCTCAGATTTCATCTTTTTACTTTGTACTAGCCGGCAGATCAGGGCTATCGGAATGGATTTGGCTGCCAGAATGTCCCAGCCCCCTGATCCTCTGGCCAGTGTTCTCTTCCTCCATCTTCGGGGTCCGAAGTGTCCCTATAAGCTCTAGGGATCCACTGACTGCTTAGAAACCGTGGCCCTCTTCTTTGACCCCTTTCTCCTCTTTGTTTCCTCACAGGGCAAGATCTGATCCAATGTCCTGATTCTCCAGATGTAACATTGATCAGGTCTCACAGCTCTTTAGCCTCCCCAACCAAACTGAGGGAAAGTCGGTTCTCGGATTGGCATGTCTCTAAGATAACCAGGAGGGATCCATGCTTTAAATTCCTCCTCCTCCTTCAAAGTTATTTCCCGTTTCTGGATTCTTAGTACGGGTCTCTGGAAGGATTTAGCTGCCATTGAACCAAGTTGTATTGGAACATGGACGTCTATAGCCCAGGGATAATTTGCACCTACTGTGGGATCTAATTCTAAAGGTGGAGTTGGCAGCTTCCTTCTAGGTAATTGCCTACAGGGAATCCATATCCAAAATATCGGAGATTTGTTCTGATCTTGTAATATTAGCAATAGCAGGATCAGCTATTTGATATCCCCCTGCTGTCTCACCCTCAGAGAAATTACTCTTTCTGCTACCGGAATCTCTATACTTTATGAAGGATCCCTTTACTTCCCCAAATGGTTTTCCAAATAATTTTGGCACCCACTTGTGAGGAACCTTCCTTCTAGCTCCCTGATCCCCCACACTATCCTCTGCTGGTGAAGCAATCATCTGAGCTAGAGAGTCCTCTCCCAATTTCCCTACTTTGGATTTGAATTTAGTGGGTGGAGTCGAAGATACCACTGACTCCACCCGAGCGCCCTGTTCGTAAGCTGCGCAAGGTGTTTCAGAACCAAGAACATGAGAGGGCTGAGAGGAATGTTGTGAATCTGTTCCAAAAAAGTCTGCCCATGCGTTTATTTATTGGGCTTCTCTCCCTTCGAGATCCACGCTAACCGCTGCACTCTTACTAAATTTGATGAGTTTAATTTTAGTCGGCACCTTCCCTCTAAGAGCCATCGTAATAATTTATCTTTTAAAAATTGATGCTCTCTCCTGCTCCTGCTGCTGGCTTCACTATCTTTCTCTGTCCCAAAATACCTGGAGAAGGATCAGTTATCTCTTCTTTTATTCTAATCCCTAACTTTGACGCTGCCATTCTCAAGGCAGAAAGCAGAACAACTTCTTTAGTTACTTTTCCTTTCTGTAAAAAACATTTTCCATAGTGCAATAAGCTCGTTCCCTTCTTCACTGTTCCCATATCGCCTAATAACTGTCTCTATGTAGGTTATTCCTACTATAGACTTTAGCCCACCTATCGGCCAAAGTTTGTTCCCTAAAACTTCATTTAATTTCCCCTACAATTTTCTTAATCTCTCCGCTTCCTGAGGAATTTTCTCACACATTATTCTCAACAGAATTTCAGGATTGTTTGATAGGTCCTTCTCCAGTATATTTCCCATCCTACTACACAGTAGACACAATACAGATAAGTTTCAAATCACTCACACCTCCACAATACTCACTCCTTCCTTTCAGACTCCAAGCCATTGAAACCACTCCCACACAATGACTAACCTAGCAGATTCACACCTTCTCACACAGTTGTACATTCAATCGTTCCCAATCGCTAGTCAATCACTCCACTCAATCGCTTTATTTAATTGTGCTCTCAACTTTCTTATCAGCTCGATCACAATCACCTCATTAAACTTTCAGCCTGTAAACAATGAATCTCCGGTCTACCAAACTAAGGCTCTTAATATTTAAATCTTAGCAGCAATCTCTCCCAGTCAGAACACTTTAAGTTCACAAAGACAAATAAACCCGAACCACGCAAGTAAAACTATAATCAAACAAGAAACTAATCCCCTGAATACAAGTAGACCAAGACGCATCCCAATATAAACTACAAGCATCCACATATTATGATGATGAATCACACACTCTAATAAATCCTCCTCGTGCCTTACTAAGTCAATGGAATGAGTCCTATCCCGACACAGCGATCGAAAGAATACGAACCATGATCGAACAACCACGAATCGGATTCTAACAATATTAACAATCCTGATCTAAACAAATACTATATATTCAATTCAAACGCACCTTTACCCCAATTATCTAACACCCAAAATCTTTAAGCACTCACACAGACAATACAAGTAGTTGTCCGCGATCTTAACACACGCAAATCCAGTCTGAAGAAGGGTCTCGATCCGAAACGTCGCCTATCTCTTTCGCTCCTTAGATGCTGCTGCACCCGCTGAGTTTCTCCAGTTTTTTGTGTAACCCCAAATATTTATACAGTTCGGAACCGATAAAGATCCTAAAAAAGACAATGCTGGAGATTGAAAAGATTAATTTAACACGCTAGCACACAAATCAGAAACACTCGATCTCAATGCCGCGTCGCACTGTTATAAATCAGTGAATCTCTCCCTCCGATACCGAAGATTTTCCCCTTCCAAGGAATTTTTTACTGAGGGGTACTACTTCTTAAAGGACTACTTTTTTCTTCTAAATGTTAATTTTCCTCCTGCTAAGACAGGACTTCTATTGGGGAAACTCTATCCCTCCACTCTAAGTTCTCAGACTTAGGGGTACCAATCACATCCGGGTACTTTTCACCACGTAAACCAGGTTCCCATCTCTCAGTTACTCTTTGATATCAGGTACTAATCAACAATCAATCAGAGCGTTACTATTCACTGTTGATCAGCTGCTATTCGGAATTGATCGCAAACACGCACAAACTCCGAAGTTCTCTATACACATAGAAACATAGAAACATAGAAAATAGGTGCAGGAGTAGGCCATTCAGCCCTTCGAGCCTGCACCGTCATTCAATATGATCATCCAACTCAGTATCCTGCACCGGCATTCTCTCCATACCCCCTGATCCCCTCTAGCCACAAGGGCCACATCTAACTCCCTCTTAAATATAGCCAATGAACTGGCCTCAACTACCTTCTGTGGCAGATAATTCCAGAGACTCGCCACTCTGTGTGAAAAATGTCTTCCTCATCTCGTCCTAAAGGAATTCCCCTTTATCATTAGACTGTGACCCCTTGTTCTGGACCTCCCCAACTTCGGGAACAATCTTCCTGCATCTAGCCTATCCAACCCCTTAAGAATTTTGTAAGTTTCCATAAGATCCCCCCTCAGTCTTCTAAATTCTAGCGGGTACAAGCCAAGTCTATCCAGTCTTTCCTCTTATGAAAGTCCTGACATCCCAGGAATCAGTCTGGTGAACCTTCTCAGTACCCCCTCTATGGCAAGAATGTCTTTTCGCAGATTTGGAGACCAAAACTGTACGCAATACTCCAGGTGTGGCCTCACCAAAAGCCTGTACAACCGCAGTAGAACCTCCCTGCTCCTATACTCAAATCCTTTCGCTATGAATGCTAACATACCATTTGCTTTCTTTACTGTCTGCTGCACCTGCATGCCTACTTTCAATGATTGGTGTACCATGACACCCAGGTCTCGTTGCATCTCCCCTTTTCCTAATTTGCCACCATTAAGATAATAGTCTACGCTCCTGTTTTTGCCACCAAAGTGGATAACCTTACATTTATCCACATTATTCTGCATCGGCCATGCATTTGCCCACTCACCCAGCCTATCCAAGTCACCTTGCAGCCTCCTAGCATCCTCCTCACACCTAAGCTTAGTGTCATCCGCAAACTTGGAGATGTTACATTCAATTCCCTTGTCCAAATCCCTTGTCCAAATATATATTGTAAATAGCTGGGGTCCCAGCACTGAGCCTTGCGGTACCCCAGTAGTCACTGCCTGCCATTCTGAAAAGGACCCGTTTACTCCTTCCCTTTGCTTCCTGTCTGCCAGCCAGTTCTCTATCCACATCAATACTGAAACCCCAATAGCGTGAGCTTTAAGTTTGTATACTAATCTCTTATGTGGGACCTTGTCGAAGACCTTCTGAAAGTCTAGATATAACACATCCACTGGTTCTCCCTTATCCACTCTGTTAGTTACATCCTCAAAAAATTCTATAAGATTCGTCAGACATGATTTACCTTTCGTAAATCCATGCTGATTTTGTCTAATGATTTCACCACTTTCCAAATGTACTGCTATCCCATCTTTAATAACTGACTCTAGCCGTTTCTCCACTACCGATGTTAGGCTAACTGGTCTGTAATTCCCCATTTTCTCTCTCCCTCCTTTTTTAAAAAGTGCGGTTACATTAGCTACCCTCCAATCCTCAGGAACAGATTCTAAGGAGTTTTGAAAAATTATCACTAATGTATCCACTATTTCTGTGGCTACTTCCTTGAGTACTCTGGGATGCAGACTATCTGGCCCTGGGAATTTATCGGCCTTTAATCCATTCAATTTACCCAACACCACTTCTCGGCTAACCTGGATTTCACTCAGTTCCTGCACCTTATTTGACCCCCTGGTCCCCTGTTATTTCCGGCAGATTATTTATGTCTTCCTTAGTGAAGACAGAACCAAAGTAGTTATTCAATTGGTCTGCCATGTCCTTGTTCCCCATGATCAATTCACCTGTTTCTGACTGCAAGGGACCTACATTTGTTTTAACTAATCTCTTTCTCTTCACATATCTATAAAAACATTTGCAGTCAGTTTTTATGTTCCCTGCCAGTTTTTCTTTCATAATCTATTTTCCCTTTCCTAATTAAGCCCTGTGTCCTCCTCTGCTGAACTCTGAATTTCTCCCAGTCCTCTGGTAGGCTGCTTTTTCTGGCTAATTTGTATGCTTCATCTTTTGTTTTTATACTATCCCTTATTTCCCATGGATGCACTACTGCCCCGATTTAATTCTTTTGGCAAACTGGGATGAACAATTGTTGTAGTTCATCCATGCAGTCTTTAAATACCTTCCATTGCACATCCACTGTCAACCATTTAAGAATCACTTGCCAGTCTATCTTGGCCAATTCACTTCTCATAGCTTCAAAGTTACATTTGTTTAAGTTCAGAACCCTTGTTTCTGACTTAATTTTGTCACTCTCCATCCTAATGAAGTACTTAACCTTATTATGGTCACACACTTGCCCAAGGGCCCCCGCACAACAAGACTGCTAACTAACCCTTCCTCATTACTCAATACCCAGTCTAGTTATAACCTGCTCTCTCGTTGGTTCCTCTACATGTTGGTTTAGAAAACTATCCCGGATTACATTCCAAGAAATCCTCTTCCTCAGCACCCCTGCCCATTTGATTCACCCAATCTGTATGTAGATTGAAGTCACCCCATATATAACTGTTTTAACCCTTGTTGCACGCATTTCTAATTTCCTGTTTGATGCCATCCCCAACTCTACTATTACTGTTAGGTGGCCTTGTACACAACTCCCACTAGCATTTTTCTGCCCCTTAAAGTTTTGCAGCTCTACCCATATCGATTCCACATCCTCCAAGCAAATGTCCTTCCTTTCTATTGCATTAATCGCACCAGCATCGCTACCCCACCTCCCTTTCCTTTCTGTCTATCCCTCCTGAATATTGAATTTCCTGGATGTTCAGCTCCCAGCCTTGGTCCCCCTGGAGCCATGTCTCCGTGATCCCAACTATAGCATAGTCATTAATAGCTATCTGCACATTCAACTTGTCCACCTTATTACGAATGCTCCTTGCATTGAGACACAAAGCCTTCAGGCTTGTTTTTACAACACTCTTACTCCTTATACAATTATGTTGACAAGTGGTACCTCCTTTTGATTTTTTGTCCCTGGAAACCCACCACCTCTTATTTTCTGTTTATTATTTTTTTCTTCTTTCCCCCCTACATGTTGGGTCTGAGTGCTTCCTTCTCTGCCTCTTGGTCTCAGACCCTGTCCTACTCGCTTTCTCTATTTGAGAGTCCCTCCCCCCAACTGTTCTGGTTTAAAGTCTCCCCCCGGTAGCCTTTGCAAATTTCTCCCTGACAGATAGCTGGTCCCGCCTCAGGTTCAAGTGCAACCCATCCTTTTTATACAGGTCACTCTCTCCCCAAAAGAGTTCCATTGTTCCAGAAACTTGAATTCCTGCCCTCTGCACCGAGTCCCTTCAGCCAGGCATTTATCTTCCACCTTGCTCAATTTCCTACTCTCACTGTCGCGTGGCACAGGAAGTAATCCTGAGATTGTTATGTTTGGCGGTGCCTTTCCTTAACTCTCTACTACGCCTAACTCCCTAAATTCTCCTTTCAGGTATCTCATCTCTTTTTTTACCTATGTCATTGGTAACGCGAATATGTACCACAACCTCAGGCCTCCTCTCCCTCCTTTTTCAGGATATCTTGGACACGTTCAGACACATCCTGGACCCTGGCACCAGGGAGGCAAACTATCATCCGGGTCTCCAGACTGCGTCCACAGAATCGCCAATCTGACCCCCTAACTATAGAGTCCCCTATTACTAATGCCCTCTTCTTTTCCTGCCCTTGCTGAGCAACAGGGCCAGTGTCTGTACGCAGGCCAGGTCGCTCGTTGCTACCCCAGGTTGACTGTCCCCTTCCCGAACAGCATTCAAACAGGAGTACTTATTTCCATGGTGTACAGCCACTGGTGTACTCTCTAGCCCCCGGCCTCTGCCCCTTGCTCACCTCCTAACCGTGGCCCACTGTTGTCTGCCTCCTGTGGTTTTGTGAGACTACCTCCCTGTAACTCCTCTCTAATGACCGATCCTCACTCTCCCTGACCAGACTGGAGGTCATCGAGCTGTTGCTCCCAGGTTCCTAACAACACTCCTTTAGGAGCCCCATCTCGACACACCTGGCGCAGATGTGGACTGCTGGAGGGCTACCCGACTACCCGACTATACAGAATTCAAATTCTACCATACTGGCCAGAACTTCAATGTGAATCTTTGATACTGTAAATTTAAGTATTGCTCTGTTCAATCAGTTATTGATGCGTATCATTCAACATACACTGGCTCTTGAATTCAATTTACTTGCCTAATGAAATCTATAATGGACTAGAGTATTGGGAGTAGGAAGGGAATCGAGCAGGGAAGATAATGTTAAAAATTGTACAATGGCATTGGTGAGACCAATTCTGGAGTATGGTGTACAATTTTGGACGGCCTAATTATAGGAAGGATGTCAACAAAATAGAGAGGTACAGAGGAGATTTACTAGAATGTTGCCTGGGATCCAGCAACAATGTTACAGAGAAAGGTTGAACAAGTTAGGTCTTTATTCTTTGGAGCGCAGAAGGTTAAGGGGGACTTGATTGAGGTCTTTAAAATGATGAAAGGGGTAGACAGAGTTGACAGTGGATAAGCTTTTCCCATTAAGGGTAGGGAAGATTCAAACAAGAGGGCATGACATGTCGAATTAAGGGACGGAAGTTTAGGGGTAACATGAGGGGAAACTTCTTTACTCAGAGGGTGGTGGCTGTGTGGAATGAGCTTCCAGCAGAAGTGGTGGAGGCAGGATCGATTTTAACATTTAAAAAGTAAGTGGATAGGTATATAACGGAAAGGGAATGGAGGGGTATGGTCTGAGTGCAGGTAGATGGGACTAGGGGAAAAAACAAATGGTCGGCACACGGACTGGAATGGCCGAGAGGGCCTGTTTCCGTGCTGTAATTGTTATATAGGTTATATGGTTTATATGGTTATTTTTTCTTAGCCCAATCTATACTCTAGCCACCAAGCCCAGAGGTTTTACCAAGATTCCCTCGTCTGTCACTCCAGGGAGGGATTTGGATATCATCAGACAGACATGGCCTCTAACCAACCTAGGTTTTACCTGCTCAAAAGGGGATTTCCTTCTCACCTGCTTGGCACCAGGTGTCAGCGCCTACCTCTTTGCACTAGCAGTCAATGCTGAGTTTAGGAATGCACCTTTCCAATCAGCACTCCCAGCAACAACAGGTCAAATGCTTCACTCCTTAGCACAATAAACCAGACTTGTTTTCATTATCCCACCAATTAGATACCAAATCTGGGTAGGGATCTGAAGCCAAGTCTGAATTTATGGTTTTCGCCAGCAGCTGAGTCTGCCACTGCGACCCAGTTTCGGGGCGTAACTACCCAGGAAAGGGCCCCTCCTATCCAAACCCCAGCAGGGCCTATAACGCCACCCTGGATATATGGCCTCCCTAACCCAAAGGATGTGCTGTCACCACCCCCCCCCCCCCCCCCGTAGCTTGCTAGACCCTGTTCTAAAACTATCTCTTGAGACCCTTTTCACACCCGCGAATGAATCGATCTGCGTACCGCTAGCGAAGTGCCGAAAATCAATGCAAACATGCACCGTCACCGATTTCTGCATTCCGCGATTCGAGACAGCTCAACAACCCTTTTAATCGCAAACTTGTGGTTGGGGGTCGGTGAGATCATGGACGAGCCCCAATGTAATAGCTCGTTCTAAGCTCCCCCGATTCTAGTTTTCAGTCAATAAAATACTGGAATCAAGCATTGCACAACTAAACTTTATGTCGATAACACAACACAAATGCCCCAATACAATACCTAACCACCGCGTGTTTGTAAGTCTTTGTATCTGCTTGGCCAAGCCCGTTCTAGCCTCGGGTCAAGCAGAAGACACTCCAAAAGTCCCACAGTCCCAAGCGTTCTTCCCAGAAGATCCGACATTAGACCTCGTGGAGCTACCTTTTATAGGCCCTGAACCTTGAGGGCAGAAACCACATGGAGGTGTTTCTATACAGTCCTAATAACAATATTGTTAACACAGTAACATAAAGGCAGTTCACCTAATCTAATAATATAGTAATTAAATAATGTACTGACAAAGTTTCTAATGGAAAGTTAACAGAGATAAAATATACACCATTGATAATCACAAGAATTATACAACATTGCCTTGATAATTAAAAAAAAACAGACAAGGCCTCAACACTTAACCCAATCAACAAAGAGCAAAGTAAAGTTTTGCAACATTATCTATATAACTAAAAGTCTCATCATGACACTTCACTACGCTGTATATTGGATTTTATTTTTTTTAAAAACAGCTACCGATATAACTATGATTTTTGGCCATCTTACACGTCCTCTCCTCTGCTGACGCACCCTGACAATTATTTCTGATCGATGAAAAAATAAAAAAATTATGAACGTTGAAACATTTTGAAATTTGTACAACAATATTTAAAATAAAAATTGAAACCTAACACAGAATTGATTATTTTTTGGACAATGGAAGTCGGCTTTGAGCTGACTTCAATCCAAAAGAAGGTTTCCCTTAATTATGTCCTTAATAACTGCAAAATAAATTATACTTACATTTTAGGAAATGCCAACCCTAACCAACGTTAAAAATGTATATTTCAAATATTACACCTCGAAGACATGAGATTCGACCTAGCAGGCAGAATCAGGCACCCAAGTTCTTAAAAGATTTGTTCTCCATTAATCGACTTATTACAAGCATAAGGAACAACCAAACTCAGGAAATAAACGGTTTTCAGACCTGGTGAGGGGTGTGTAAAGATAATGAAGCAGGTACTATCTAGTATCTTATATTCTTTATATTTTCCTTTTTTAATTTTTATTTTTTCTTTAATTTACTCTTTCCTCGTGCTCTATTTCTTTATGGGTCTTTCCGTTCCCACTTTTTCACGCACTATCAAATCGCTAACTATCTATACTTTCTCTCTCTATTAATTTTTCTTGCTTCTGTTCTTTTCTATTAATTAATGTTTAAAACGAGTGGTAACATGAAATGTATTATGTTTATTTTTGGTTATACTATTGTACATTACTCTAATAATGGTTTTTTTTTTAAAACCAACATTTGTTCTCCTTGCTTCAATCACCACGATTGAAAGGTAACGCCCCTTCCATTGGGGGGGGGGGGTGTGGGGGGCAGACTATAAAAGCCCGATGTCTGGACAAGAGTCATCACTCAGAAGATATCTGAGGGAGAGGTCCATGACCTGTGATTCTAACTGTGAATCTAACTGAACTGTTGAGTCTGCAATGTACTGCAATAAAATAATCCCATAATGAAAATGCAATGAGTTGTTTGGCAATTTGGTGGTCTGCACTCTGCTTGAAATGCTATGAAATTGAATGTGGGTGGCTTCACTCTGCTTGAAATGCAATGAAATTGAATGTGGTGGCCTGCACTCTACTTTAAATGCGTGAAATTGAATGTGTTGGTGGCCAGCACTCTGCTTAAATGCTATGCAATTGAAATATGGTGGCCTGCACTCCTCTGATATCTATGAAATTGAATGTGGTGGGCCTCCCACTGCTTGAAATGGTTATTATGAAAATTAACTTCAGTTGCGCCATGTTTTGGTAACAGTCGCCGACACATAGCTCCGCTCCTGAAAAAATTGCGATTTTTCGCATTAAAACTGGGTCTATAGATCGGGACCGATTAAAAAAGTGGAATCGTGAAGGCTTTGAATGCTCTGTTGAAGGCGTCATCCGTAATTGTTGTGCATTAAACTCTGGATTTAAACCCTTTAAATGCAGAACCCGATTTTCAGCTTCAGAGTCCTCAGAGAAGCATTTCAAATATTACTGCAGCACTGAGAAGGAGCCTGAAGAGCTTGGGAATAGACTTTTGAAGGTGCTCTCGAAGAAAACAGCCTTCGAAATGTCTACAAGAAGCTAAGGCAGATAAGGCAGATAAGGAGAAAGACATGACTTAAAAGCAAACGGTAAGAGAACTGAAAGATGAAAAGGTGGATGGAAAACGCACATGGGACAAAATGATGAAAGAAATGACGAAAAGCTAATGCTGAAATGAATAACGGCAATTTTGAAAGTTATTGAGTCAGTGCAGATTCGAATCAACAACCGTAATAAAAAATTGAATATGGTGAGAGTAGAACTATTGGAACGAATGGACAATATTGAAGAAGACAATAATAAGAAGTTGGTTACAGTGCATGAGACTCAGTCGCCCTCATATGTGAAAACAATGAAAGAGTTGGAGGAAGAGATGGGGCGATGGCCGAGGATATGAAGAAAATGAAGATACAGCACGACCTCACTGCAAACAGCTGGCAAAAAATGTTTGGATAAGTGCTAGCAACCTTGGAACTCGCATCGAGATGTTTTTAAATCTAAGGCTATAGGAGTAACCCGAGGAAGCCGAGGGAGATAACCCTCGGGAGTTTGCTGCGGATCTAAGTTAAAGAAGCTCTCAATCTCCAACCTTCCGAAAATTGAAGGCGGCACATCGAATTCCGAGATTCAAATAACACAAAAATCCCAAACAGGCTTCAGAATACACACCGTCAGATCATTGTGAAATTTTCGGGCCATTTCTGGCGTGGAAGAGGTTATGAGTAATATCAAATAGAGTACCACTGAAATACGAGCAACAACCTTCAAAATAACAGCAAATTACCCCTATTAGAAGTGGTTCCAGAAAAGAAATCAAGTTTTCTACAAAGGAAAGCAAGCACTCCCTAGGCGTGAAGGTGTCAGAAATGGGAGTCTGCTTTCCCGCAAATGCGCAATTCTTACAATGGGGACAGCAAAAATCATTTACAAATCCGTGAGAGCGCATATAATCATGCCTTAACCAACGTGGAAGAGAATAACTAACTTGAAAAGCTGAACTGTATGGATATCTCCTCTCTTTTACTATTTCACATGGAAATGTGTACAACAGAAAGATGGAACTCTCCCTGTGTTTAAGACTCAATAACGGCATATCAAGGAATGTTAATTCAAGGACATACTGGGTTTCCAAGTGAAGCGAAAAAGATAAACACTGATACAGAGCTTTAACAATATACTCTGAACCAAAGCAATTAACCGCGGTTTAAAAATGTAACTGAATAACCTAATGTTTATATAGAAATAACACTTTTAACACTTATAACATAGAATAAATTATCATCAAGAAATTGTAATGAACATTAACCAGATCGGTAGTAAATTACTATCTCTCTTATG